>VYXF01002801.1:117551-168710 GCA_013397295.1 Polioptila caerulea | reverse complement strand
GAATGTCAGCACAGCCTTCAGGTCTATCAGCCACTCCCCCATTTTCAAATCTTCAGAAAACTTGTCAAGGGGGTGTTCTATCCCTACATCCAGAAAGTTGATAAACAATTTGAATAGGACTGGGAAAAAAAAAATTAAAAATGAAAGTGTCAAGCTTTTCATCAAAGTGCTGAGTTCACTCAAGAGGAAAGAAACTCACAATATGGTAGAAGATTTAAAATCCAAACTTCTGTTTTTTGTATAACAAAATTTACCCCCTCCCTCCAGGTGCCTGAATCATCAAGACAGTATGAAAGAGGGCCTAGGACATGTGAAGATGCTGAGAGTCAGGCTGTTTCTCTTCTTGAAATCTGTAGCCTGTGATAAAATTGTCACTTTCCTTGTGTGTTAAAACCATCAAAGTGAATGATAAACTTCATCTTGAGGAGCAAGATGGGACTATGTTTATCTGCTTATTTAAATTTATCACTGAATCATAGAATGCTTTGGTTTGCAGGGGAACTTAGGGATTATTTAATATCAACCACCTCCCATGGGCAGGAATATTGCCCAATACATAGCAGTCTGGAATCCCATCAGAAAATCCTTGTTCATATAAAATTAATTGGAGTCTTGCCACTGAGTTCAGTGTGGCCAGAATTTCATCAAGGGATTTTAATAGGACTGACTACCCAAATAAATAAAGCAAGGAGGGTTTGGCTCTCAATAACTTATGCAAGATTTCACAGTCAGCAATAAAATCCAAATCAACTAATTCAGAGTGCTATTCTGAAACCACAAACATTTTCCTTCAAACCCAAATATACAGGAAGTTTTGATAACAGAAGAGCAGTATGTAGACAGACAACAAAGGAAATTCTAAGAAAAAATATATTTAGTATTAAGCTGTAACATTTAGAATTTCAATATTTTTCATCTTTTAATCTCTGTCACGTACTACTTTGATTACATTTAATTGCCTTGGACTAGAGTTGTGGGGTTTGGTATTTTTTGGGTTTGGATGGGGTTTCTTCAGTTCATTTTCTTTTTAAAAAGAACAGGTGGAAAGTGAAAAAATAGCTTTGAAACTCAAATCAGTTTTAAAATGCCTGAAGCTCCTTAATATCAAAAGCAATTTTATCAAATAATTTAAATATGTTTAATGCTTACTATTTCAGAGGGTAAATTTTTTTCCTGAAATTAAGTTTTCTGCTTTTACAGTGATTTTTTTTTTTTTTTTAGCTTGTTGAATTGTAGGAGAGCTGAGTGTTTGGTCAGAGTACCTGAAGGAAAAGAAATCACCTTGAATTTTGTATTTTTTAGCTCAGGAAGAAATATAATAAATAAATATAGAGGATAACAGTTGACATGTTTTTACCAACTAAATTATAGAGTGTGCTGCCATCTTCCTGCATTAAATGCATTACATATACATACACATGAATATATATACATGTGCATATATACATGTAGATTTTTAAAAACTGAATGGATTTTGGAAGAGCAAATCAAAGCATTCTTTTGTTTAAAGACTATGATTTTCTTACTCTATAGGCTACACTTAGTATACTGAAATTTACTTAGAGGCTTAGCATTCCTGGTTATGGATCTAATGCAGTATTTTTTTTGATTCTCATTCAAACCATCTGTTTATTTTATTTTAATGTATCATGCCATAATTCCATGTAATTATGGACATCCAGTCTTCCAAGACAAACAGCTGACACCTGGAGACACGTAAGGAATAACTCCTAAGTTAGGGTTATCTGCCCAACTCTCATTACATTGACATTTAAAGTATATTCTGTGAAGTTCAAGTTAAACCAAAAATGTTATTCAGTGGTTCTTGGATTCAGAAATAAATATACAATAGGCTAGACAGAGATTGTCAGGCTGTCATTATAATACTGGCTGTTAACAACCACAATTAAGGAAGACTACATATCAATTATTATTTGTCTGGAACATGAACTTCCCTAAGCATGAAAGGAAGTGATGCAGCCTGTATTACTGTCTCCACTCCTCAGCTAATTAGTACTGTTTTTAATGGCTTCATCTGCCCAGGATCAATTGTCTAATGGGGAACAGTTCTCTGTCAGTTAATAAGGTGAGGAACTGTATAATATGATTATGTCTGGCTCCAAAATAGTGCTTCAAACAACACTAAAACAATCATGTGATGGAATAAATTGACTGAGGCAGGACTGCCAGATAATTCTGGAGCAAGAAGATTGTTCCAGTAAGGGTACAAATGTCTGATACAAGAATGTGAGGCACACAGTAAGGGAAGACTAGGACATTGTCTAGAAATGCTGGAAGTTTAATTAAGAGAAAGAGACAGGGGCAATCTGCATTTAAAATGGTACTGAAAGAACATTAGCACAAGGAATGTGAAAGGGACGGGCTCTATTTCCCAAAATACTCACTGCAGAAATAAACTGCTTTGTGGTTGTCCTGCTTGGAAGAGCATGCATTTTAAACTTTCCATTCAGAAAACACCAGCCAGCACTAAAAAAGGTAGAAATCAGCTTGATTATATATACTGTATGTCTCCAGGCTGCAAAATTTTGGCTGTATATAAGCTTTCCTCTTGTTCTGCAAGATAATTGGTCTTCTCCTTTTAGGCATTTGCAGGGAGTTTGGTAGATTGTTGGTTACAGGATGGCAGCATTGGACAACTCAGCACTGATCTGCACCAGGTGAAGCAGGGGATGTACAAACTGCTTGATTTCTTTCTCCTACAATTGATCACCATTACCCACAGGCTAATTGGCATTGTTTTTGACCTTTACAAAAATAAAAAAAAAGGATTATGCCAAGCCCCTATAAGAAAAAAAAGCAGACTTTGTGGTGTAGAAAATAATGTAGCTTTATAATTAAGCAAGTATGGACATCATACTTGCTTGCCTGAGTTCAGGAGGGGAGGGGAGAATAGTTGGTGAAACCACTAGAGCAATACCCAACACATGTTTTTTTTTTTTTCTTTTTTTTCTTCCAGACCTAGTTACCTCATGTGCCTTCTTTAGTGACATCCAGTTTTTCATTTGCTGTCCTTTGCAGCACTGTTTTTTCTGTAAAAGATACAAACTACCCTCCTTTGGATAGAAAAAGAACACTGAAAAGGAACGAAGGTAAAAAGGAGGGGTATCCTTAATAGGACTTCCTCTAGTGAAAGAGCTTCTCTCAAACACCTGACATTTCCACATTTACAATTATATTCAAATATATTAAAGGAAAATAGCTATAAAGGTTTCCTCCTTCTTCCACTGTGGACTTAAGCCATTTGAAAACCATTCACATACGTCAACACACAATCACTGACACAGTTCTTGGACCCATCAGAGGAAGAAATTAGAGCTGCAGATCATTGGATTTCAATGCCACCAGACTTTCCTAGGCAAACTGTACTGCAATCCTGCTTAAACCCATTGTGTCTGGAAAGATCATCAGTGATAACACTGGATGTTTACACCTTGCTCCCTTTCTGAAGTTTTAACCTGTGCTATTTTGAACACAACAAATATAAAACATTGCACAAAAAAATAACGTGAAAAAAAAGACATAACAATCATTTCATGGGGCAGCACTGTGAAGCCTGTATTTCCAGAAAGAGGAAGATATCTGCATTCCTTGAACAGAGCAGAATGCAGAACAGCACAGTCAAAAGCTAAATATGTGAAAGTAAGAAACAAATTCTTCCATCTGAGTTACATCACCTAAGAATGGATATAATTTTCAGCAAATGGACTACCTGATTCCTGTTTTTTTCTTTTTATTTTTATTCCCTTCCAACCAGCACTTGAGATTATTGTGGACAACCAGAATTTGCATCCAAAGAGAGATTTTAGCTATTGTACATGGAAGGAATAGCAGTGATCTATCTACTTATCTTTTGCTAATGTCACAGCTTTGAAAAGAGAAAAGTCTGGATGGTACTGCCTTAGGTCCTTCTCTCAACTCATTACTAAAAAACTTTTTTTGTAGTCCATTACTGCCAGGACTGCCATTACCTATAGCATAATGTAACATGGACAGTCCAGGACTCAGTCAAGGCAGAATTGCAGTTTCTGAGACCTTCATGACATCATAAAATGTACTGGTTCTCAGAGGGTCTGGGATCCATTGCTTGTGCATAAAAATGCCAGATGTGTTCAATGGAAAATGAGATTTGTGAAAGAGATACTGTTTTGGAGTGGAAAACAAAGAAGGAGTTTTGAATTGGAAATAGTGTGGGGAAAAATGTAAAAGAAAAGAGGAGAATAAGTTCTAATTTTCTCCATTCTCCAAATGTATCTTTCAATCACCACCGAATAAATTTCCTTTAGTAAACTTGGAGGCATCAGGAGCTGACATAATTTATTAGTGAAAGTTGGAAAATTTATCACCAAAGCAATAGTGGACTTTCTGGGAAAAAAATATAGAAATTAAGATATCTTGAGAATCCAGATAATTTTAAAAGTACAATAACAAATATATCCAGAGGGATAAGAAAACCAGCTATTCTTTAAGCAGGAATAATTTTTCATCATGTAACAACTCTTTTTAACCTGATACATGGTCTCACACACTCTCTTTCAATGCTTTAAAGGGTTGGTTAAAAAAAACACAATAAATTTGGCACGGTTTTTGCTTCCAATAGAACATGCAAAGATACTTTATATGCCCAAAAGAGTCATCAATTAAATGCATCACAGAAGAACTTTTGCTTTTGTTACAGAATAAGTGAGAACATGCCAAGTAATAGCATGAAGGTATCTGTGCTCTAGGAATTACTTCAGAAACAGATTATATAATTACTGACTGACTGAACGCAAATTTTGCTTTTCAATATCAGAGGGCCTCACAAATGCTCAGGGTAAAAAATTTCTGGTGGTTCAGCAAGTTACACAAAGTATTAACATAGAAAAATTTTAAAGATAGTATTGTGAAAGGCATAAAGAACAGTGGTATATGTACAGCTTTGAGAAATGTAAAATAGCAATCATTTCAGTCTAATATTTTAGTGGCACTGTGGTCCAGGGTCTTTTCAAGTGAAAACAGAAGCTGAACTACACACAGGCATTTCACCTAATAGTGAACACAAGAATAAGGCCTCATTTACGTAGGCCACTATTCTGAAGGAGAACCTGAAGGATTCCCTCACCTGATGTGAATTCACACTCCTGAGACACAAAGTGACATCAGACTCAAACCTAATGGTAACAGAGTCTCACAACACCTCTACTAGCTTCTTTATGAAAAAGCATTGCCCTCTGTGTACCTGGGAACGTAAGGAATTTAGTATGTGGCAAAGTTCCCAGCTTTGAGAGGAGAAACACAGGACTCATCAGCAGTGAAGCAAGGCCTGGAAGCAGGCTGCATCTCTGGTACCACAGGTGTCAAACATATACATCAAGGATTTCTTCTTCAGAGTACATAATATGTAACATCAGCTCATGATGCTTAGCTATTGCAGGAAACTCCTTCAATGATTGGTGACAGGAAACCAAAAATTGGGAAAGCAAAACGGCAATAGCTAGGTTTGGAAGTGGTGCTCACTTAGAAAGGGAGGCCAACAGATTTTGCTCCTGTCAGGTCCTTTTACTATCTGTAAAGCTCTCTATAGAAGATTAAAGAGACCCAAAGTGAAAAATATCAGCACAGAGCAGCTACTCTCACAAACACAACTGGAGAATTCTGTCCAGGTTGTATCTTTGGGTCACTGGAGCAGGAGAAGGAGGAAGGGATGGATTTATTGAATTAAAAGTGAGAGATGATCTGTGAAACATCTTGACACTAAGACAATGTACTTCATCCTTGTAAAACAAGAAAGAGATATTTACTCAGAAGTATATTTTGCTTCTTTGTGATATTTGGGACATTTTGTATGACTTCCCACTCTTCCTCCTCCACTCTTAAGGTACTTTTCTGCAGTGAGTTGGAATGCTACTATAGCATCCTCTGATCCTTCATAATTCACTTCATTTTTTACTTCACAAAGGAGGGCCCTTATGGAGGGAACTGATACATTTATACCCACAAGATTAAGCAAAGGCCCCAAGGTTTTGTTTATCAATTCATCCAACAGAAAAAAGTACTTTGGATGTCATCACCCTGACATCTTTCCTCTTTCAATAGCTCAGTGAAAACTTTCCATCAAGTACACTTCATAAATTAGAACAGTTTTCTACAAACATTTTAGACTATCTACTCAATGTGATTTTAAAATCATGACTAGTGGCAATTGATTCAGTTCATAATTATGGTCCAATTCAGAAAGGTGATTAGAAGCTGAAGCATTAAACTCCTGATGAAGTCAGTGGTATGTAAATACCTACTTTCTTATCAGGTATTAGATGTATTTACCTTTCCCCACGTTTCTTTGATACGCTACCTGGCCAAAGCCAAGGCTTCTACTGAAGCATTTTTCTTTGTCAGACAGAACTTAAACAAAATGAGTGACATAACCAAAAATAAGTAATCAGATATTAAATATTTAGACAATCTTTCTAAGGGCTGGATAGTGAATAATTGAGAACAGACTGTCTGAAGAAATTGAGGAGACTCCAGTACTGATTAGGAATAGATAGGCATCTCTCAAGACTGGTGCTATTGCCGTTGTTGCCCTGAACCCAGAGGACTGACATAATAACTTTCTCTTTCATACCTATCATCTTATTCCATAACTACCCACTGAAAATTGACAGCAGTTTGCAGGTAACTCACATAAAAACAAAATTGCACAAGCCAAGGTGCTAATTGCATATTGTTTACTTTCCAGCAATGGCCTCAGTTTGGTTATTATCTTGGTTAGTTAGAGAAAACAAGTTTCTCATGTAAAATCAAAAGCAATGAACTGTAGATACAGGAAATCTTCAAGATAATCTGGATATTTATTATTTTACTAATATTAACCTTCTGTCTATATACTGCTAAACAACTTGGTTTGGCAGGATGGAAAAATGGTAGTTGCCTAAACAAAAAAGGAGAATATTGATTATTACTCTGGTAGGGGAATGGAAGAAAACTATCTCTCTATTGCCACAGTAGGATTGTAGGTTAGCAATACCTGAGGCTTAATCCTTTTAATGATGGTTGGCAGCTGGCTCTTTCTCATCTCAAGTGGGTAAGTTGAAAGTCTGCCTGTGTCCCATCCCTCCCTCCTTCCATTGTGTCTGACTGCATGGGAATAAAGAGGAGGTGGGGGAGGCTTTCCACAGCAGCCGTGTGTGAAGGAGGGAGGGAACAGCCTGTCCCCAGAGGGAGGTCACCATGTCCTTCCCAGCCCCTCAGCAAGTGCCAAACACCTCTCAGGTTGTTCACATGATCCTTCTTGCTGCTGTCTCCTCCTCAAATCACACTGATCTTTCCTTATGGCCCTTTACCCCACCATGGGTTTATTTCCAAGTGGAATAAAGTGAAAACTTTTTAAAGTTACTAAAGAAAATCAATCATGAGGAACAAAGGAAGTTTAGGTCTGATTTAGGCCCTATTAATATAAAACTGTTAGGTGGAACAGCCAGGCTCAGCAAGAACCAAGCTGTGAGGGAGCTGCACACAGGAGCAGCTTCACAAATCTCTCCACGGGCCACTAGCAGCTTAACAACTGCATGCAATTATTTAGATGTATAGTTTATTTCTGCATAATTTATGCAGAAATATTTTCAGCTAAATAATAGTTTCATGATTACAGCATCATCCACCATTACAGCACTCCACCATTATGATTCACATCCCCATTAACGATAATGCACAAGACAAATGTGAATCTTTATTAGGTTAATCCTATTTTGCCCATTTTGTGGATGAGTAAGTGGGAGCACAGAGAGGTTAAGTGATTTGCCCCAGGTCGAGGAGTGAAATCTGGAAGTAAAAACAATGTGTGAGTATGGCCTAAAAGCCATATACATTACAATTAAATAATGAGGTATCCAACAAGCAAAAGAATTCTAAAAACTGGGGCTTCATATCCCACCTAGTTATTGATTTAACAGGTAATCTTGCATTCCACATAAATCACTTCCTCTGATCACTAAATAACTCTAAAGAATGGGAGATTGGAAAAAGAAGAAAAAAAAAAGCTCTTTATTTCCCTCCCTAAAAAGCAGATAAAGCAGGAAAAAATGCTGTTAAACTTGTAGCAATAAGAAATTACCTGTCCTAAAGTGACAGTGACTTTTTGCAGCATTATCCCTGTCTCAAATATCTTTGAGAAACAGAAAGCCACACAAAGCAAATTCCTGTGGTCTACAAGAGAGTAAAAGAAAAGGCAAGATTTATTCTTTAAATGAAAAATATTTGTTGACTTATTAATTAGATGGATGTAATTTACTGTGTTAGTTTTAACTTAAGGGTCAGTAACCTAAATTGTTCACTACTGCTTTTCCAGTTGAGTTTCTAATAAATGTCTGCATAACTAGAAATACAACAAAAAGCATTCTTTCTCCAGTGTAAAGGTGTTTGCAACACACTTTGGGGGTTTTATAACACACTGAGAAAATTGTAGCAAGCTAACAACAATACACAAAAATGCAGATGTTTTGAAAAAAACATTATTTTCCATATTTTTATTTGCTTTTCCTTCAAGATAAAAAGCCAAGAAAAGTTACTATCTTCAGCCACTTAAATGAGCATGATGTTTAAATGAACTCACATGCTTCACATTATTTAAGATTCTTAACTAAGCTCTGCTGTTTAGAGTAAAATTTGCAAAGTTTTAGTCACAAGACACTCTCCAAAGACACNTTCACATTATTTAAGATTCTTAACGAAGCTCTGTTGTTTAGATTGAGTAAAATTTACAAAGTTTTAGTCACAAGACACTCTCCAAAGACACTTTACAGTGCAGAAACTTCTACTCATGAGTGAGTCATTATTTATGATGCATTAGAAGCAGAAAAACATAGGGGAAAAAAATAGGCATTGACTCCTGCAGTGTTTATCTCATATTTCCCATTAGATCCATTAGACACTGTCGTCACTAAAAGTAAATGTTTTGTCATTAAGTAGGGAAAAATGTGGAAAGTCCCTTCTTTTTCTCTCCCAGAACTCCGTTTAGACCTGGTGGTATTGCCATGATGAGAACAGACACATCCTTTTGCTGATTACACAGCTGACAAAAAAACTTAACAGAATACCAGAAAAGTCAAATATATCCCTTGATTTGGCAATGAAGGAACACGGTTCACCTTGGTTTGGGTATAATCTTCACTTCAGCTATTGGAGTGTACAAACAGACAGATTCTGGAACTTCAGTGTTTCCATATTGCTCTGTGTGTTTTAGTGGTTTTCTGTCCAAATGTATTGAGAACTCCTGGTCCCAAGTGGCTGCAAAATTGCCCCCTCTGCTCTCAGAGCATTGCGATGTTCAATGGGGCTCTGGACTGAGGGAGTAGAGAGCAGGGTCCCTCAGCAGGACAAGTTTAAAAGGCTTTGATTCTTCCAGAAAGCTCAGTGTTCTGTTTGAATAAATATATTCTTTCCCAGAGGGATTGGGTGTCAGCCAGATCTTATCCACACCCTGATCAAAAGTTATTCCCTACTGACAGACAGAACATCAGCTGGCCAACTTTTTTTAAATTATTATTTAAATATGAACTTTCAACAAAAATCTTGTGGTCAACAAAGGAAGGGCCTTTTGTCATGAACTCCCAGAATAATAGTCTCATTCATCAGAAAGCACTGAGCAGTTCAGTGATAAACTCTAGTATAGCTGTGTTGTTTTTCTTGTATCTCATTTCCATATCTCTGATGAGTTCAGCTTCCTCTGATTCACAAGGTGGGGAGATCTACAAGGAGGCAATAGCTTCATGCATTATCAGTCCCCTTTTTGCCTTAGCTAATCCTCTAATTTCAAAACTGCTATGTTGCTATCAGTCCAATATTTTTTGTTAGCTTTAGGTTTGCAGATGATTCACTAAAGGTTAATAACATTTTCTAGGTACCTGGGAAGTCCATCCATGCAATATATAAAAGACTGTGAACTTTCCCATCCCAATATATGTTTATGAATACACTGTAAAATTGGTGACATTATTAAGTTAGCTGGCTCAAATTTAAGATTAAAGTAAATAATCAAGCTCATTACCCTTGGAATCAATAATAGCCCAATTCACCTCCGGTTTCCTTCTCTGATAATTTCCTTGGAAAAAAGTTGCTAAGTGTAGTGTCAACATCAGTTCTAGATACACTTCTCTTTCAATTATAAAATTCTACCAAGTTAAAATTAGGGAACTGATCGAAACTGAAATATGAATTGATTAAATTATACTAACATGATATATCCTAAAAAATAATTTAATTTAAAGTTCAAAGATAATTTTTAAAAGCAGAAAGTAATTATTCTTTCCAAATGAAAAGTTAAGAGATTTACAGACTGATGTGTTTTTCCTAGATTTTGAGTTATTTCTTCACTTCTCAGTAATTTTCATAGCTCTTTCTTATGTATTTCTCCAGTTGAAGAATTTTTATAAGCATGTGTCATCTACAGGAATGTCAAAGTAATGTGTCATGATTTTGAAAAGCATTTAGCCAGAAGCAATAAGACATATTAATTTTCTTAATAAGCCAATCACTCCCTTATACATTTTAGTATGAAGCTTCAATTGATAAAAAATATTGAGTTCACTAAGAAAAGCTAAAAATAAATACAAATAACAACACCAAGGTTATGCATGTTGAGGTGACCATAATCAGATAATTTCCAGCTAATAGTTTCACTAATTTCATTATATAAGTGAAATAGAAGAGAATAAGACAGCTGATATACATTACCTGAATTAATGTGGGGTTTTTTTTTCAGCTCAGTGTTACAAATAATTGGAGTTACTGCTTATTATGAAAAGAACTGTATTTTTGCTAATTTTTAGCCATAAATTATTTCAAATTATGTTCTTTTTAAAATCAGAATAAGAATTATTTTTTATTAAAAAAAAAATATGCCAGCTCTCACAAACATAGAGCACTCTAATTTGGATTTGCAGTAGTGTATGACTTAGCTCAAAATATTTGTTATCACAGTTCAGATGAAAATATTCATCTGTAAGGGAAATAAAATATTGTTCAAAATCACCTCTCCTATTGCAAGTCAAGTGTATTTCCATACCTTTTTGTCAAGCTATGATGGCTTTTCACTAATATAGCAATCTATAAAGACTTCATCATCTGAATGTTAAAAGGCATTTCATAGAGAGAGATTTCTGCAAAATTTCATTTCCTCACTGAAAGCCATGCAAGAACTTGTTTCTATCACAGGTCAGACCTGGAAATATTCACATTTCTTCTCTTGCCTTCTCTTTTCCCCCTCAGGATTGGTTGAACAGAGAATTTGGACAAGTTCCTACACTCATCGCATTCAGTTGTACTTACTTTAATGTGCATCAGATTGCTGAGGTACAACCAGAAGAACAATATACTCACTTTCTTTAGGTCTTTCAGGGTCAAATTTTATGGCAAATATGAAACAATTTACAGGAATTGAAGATATTTTTATCTATACTAGTGGAGAATTTGGAAATAGTTATCAAAAACATTACTTACAGCTTTGTCCAGAATTTAATGCATTTTTGGCAATTCTTCATTTGAAATACCCTTGCTAGAAGTTTTAATGAGAAGTAAAAAAGCTGAACATAGATTAAATAGGGAAAATAAGTTATTAATATAAAGAAAAAAATATAAATAATTTTTAATTTTCTCCAACATCATAAACTGATTAACAGGGATTGTTAATAATTGATAGGAAATCTGGTGGATATTTGTGAGAGGTTTAACTCTGGGACCATAAACACACACAGAAGAAAACATGAAATAGAATATGGCATTTTGAGTGAACAGTTACATCTGGGATTTTTCTACACATATGCTATTTTTTTTAATTTATTTTTTTTTATTTTGGCATATTAAAACCTTTTTAAAAACCGTTTATTTTCAAATGAAGACACACAGGTATTCAGCTTAAGGGAAAAAGATTAATTATATAGGTATCACTGAATCTGAATTTGTGTAATGTCAACATCTATTTAATGGAAGAAGTTTTAAATTAAACCTTAAAATGGACCTAGTTTATGCATCCTTCTCACACTGAAAAAGAATATTAAAAGTGTATTCTACTTTTCATCACAACTTTGTATGTATAATAACAATACAAGTAACATGCAAGTATCAAAGAACCTTTTGATAAGGTTTTCCTCACCATAGTTATTTATGCTTGCAACAAGTTAGGAGACCACATTGTTATATTCCGGTAAAAGTATCCTATGGTCCCTGTTTAATTCCTAGAGAAACCTGTCAGAGGTAAAAGATGTGCTACAAAAGGGATAAAAAGTAAAGAACATGTCTATTATCAATTTAATGACAGGATAGACGTTGCCTTCAAAGTTTTTCCTGTTACGAAGCCTCACCAGTGAATAAAAGTATCTAATGTATTATTCAGATAAAGGCCTCTGAACCTTAGACAGAAGGAAATCCATACCGCCTTACATTGCTTTATTAAGTCTATATTAAGGGCTCCATTACTTTAAAGAAACTGTTTAAGTAACATTAAGGCTATGACCCAAACTGACAAAAGTAGGGAAATACAGATAGTTGAATTTCCATCTTTAAAATATGCTGCTGTGGAGAAAAAAAAAAAAAAAAAAAGGAANAAAAAAAAAAAAAAGCCTGAATCTTCACCTGGTATTCAACAGAATCCAAATAAAAACTGTTTAAAGTTTGGCTCTCTTCCCATTACCTCACACCATGGGTCACCTGCAGATAGAGGAGCAAGTTTTCAAGCTGCTATAGGAATGCAGACAATTCCTTCCTCCTTTGCAACAGCAACTGTTAGAATAAAAGACCCAATTATTGCTGCCAGAGCTATATGTAAAACATTGATGCTCAAGGGTTTTCACGTGTTCTCTGCCCAAGAGATATGCTCTCTCTAGAGAGCAAAGAAAATATATACCTACCTTATCTTTTTTTTCCTTTATACAGGGGGAATATAGGAAAGAGGATATAGGGGAAGAATTAGACTACCAGCAACAAGACTGGTGGGTGAAAAAGTGGCCATTGTGGTATTGGAAAGGAAAACACCATTAGACATCTATTTCTTACCTGCACCTCCTAGTTAAAAGGTTTAAAATTGATTTCCCTTTATACCATGACACTATGATATCAGATGAACTCTGACACAATTCTATCAAATCTGTTGCCTAAATGTTTTCTTTTAAGGTTGATATTAAGTGCAATTGTACTACTCAGGAGAAAGACATACATCTTTTCATCTCACCTGAAGGCTTAAAGTACATTTACATAATATTGTTGAAGGCCCTGATAAAGCCCTAACTAGTATTTCTATTAGTATTTTAGCATGCATTTAAAACCTTTGCTAACAGAAGTGTAAGAGTGGCTTGTGGCTAGGAACATCTTTAAATCTATCACCAGTTGAATGATAGTTTTAATCATAAACTTTGGCTTTATCCATACGGTCTCACTTCTTCATTGGCATAAAATATTTTTTACCCTTGGCATAAAAACATGATGTAGCATCTTTTATAAAAAATCCAGAGACCAGTGTCATAAAGACTGAACAAAAACTGTTCCTCATAATCAAATTCCTAGCTCTGTGAGTGGGTCTTTGCAAATCTGCATCAAAAAATTAGTATCATTAGGCACCAGTGTTGAACTGTGTGAATTAGTAACAGTAATACCAAATTTGGAAATAAGACATTGGTAACTTCTAAAGTTCCTCAGATCAAGATTCAGTGGTTTTCTGAAATATATTTTTGTCCAAATGTATCTTTAAACTGCAGATGGGGGTGAATGAATAAAGTGAGCAAGTTACAGTGTTTATGTAAGATCGGATTCGAGGCTCTAGGACCTCTTTTTGCTCTATGTACAATGACACTATAGTAAAAGCATATGACATCCAAACTAGAGATTTGTGAGATTTAATTGTAATTGCCATGGAAAAATAATGAAAATACAAGAGATCCAGTCTTAAAAGACACTCACCCATATTGACGAAGGGTTAAACGGATAACAGGATATATTTAAAAGATTCAAAATTAACAGGCTCAAACATAATAAAAATTAACCTGCCATAATGAGGCAAGCAGCTATCCTTCAGTTCTGGTAATTTCCATTGTGATAGAAATTACATACACTACATTATCTTTTTTAACTCTGGTGCTCATGTGCCTTGCACAGAAAAGAAAATCCCAGAGAGCTACCTTGCACAGATCCTGTCTCCATAGTTTTTGAAACCATGGAGAAAACAATCTTTATTGTTAAAACAATATGTATTACCTCACCCTTGGGCCACTCTCCTTTCCATCCCATATCTGCAAATCTCCCAGCAGTAAGCTGCTGGTGTGGTTCCTGCATGCTTCACCACTCACCAGGGTTACAGAGAGTTGTCCTGTCCCTTTCCTGTTTCAAAGGTACTGTTTTCTGGCAAGAATCTGCATCCATTACTGATATGATCTGGTGCTCCCTGGAGAACCTCTTAACCACCTATTCCTTGAGAAAACACATTGGCCCTAACCTTGCTTGAATTCCCGAGGAATCGTGTTTGGAGCTACATAGTCTCAGATACAAGTACATTCCTGAAGTTGCTAATAAAAGTAATGACTGATAAGGCTAATTCTTAAATTATATTCTATTACTCTCTCACAAGATGTACTTCCCTTCTCTCTTGCCACAAAGAGCCAAGGAAACAACAGGAGCTACAAAGAAAGAAAATTACACGTCCCAGTGGGCTCTGAATAACATTACTCCCTGATGACCATCAGCTACCTGAACAAGCAGAAAACCATGATTTCTGTAACAAGTCTCATAAACTAATTTGCATCTTCTATAATTTTTCAAGAAGTAGAAAGTGTAGGTGGACTATGAGACCTTTCATAGAGGCTTTCTCTCTTGAAAAGCCAGTGACACATCTGCATCCCCTTACACCTCCTAAATAATTCACGGTGTGTCTTTCTCAAGAAGCAGTTGGAACACTCTCCAATATTTCACTAATTTACATCACTAACAACTATTTAATTTTTCAAGGTCAGTAGAAACCACCCAATAAATATGGAAGAAGATAAGATGACAAGTGACCAGATTCAAGCTCTCTGGCACAGAGAATCACATGCTCTGAATCTTTGTGTTCTTTACCTTGTCTCAGTATTTTCTTTTCTAAAATGGGAAAAATAGCTTTCTACATAGCTAAGTGTAATTTTTAGTAAGTGGAAAGCCAGTAAATTAAATTGCTCTGCAAAAAATGACAAAGAGCAATGCTAAATATTCTTCTCCTCTTTCATTGCCTGCACCTGAAAATATAGGAATTGATCCATTCCCTTTCCTTCCTCTTGAAGGAAAGGAATCTTGCTCCTTTATCATACCAATGGAGTTTTTTAACGAAAATATTCTTGCTCTCTCTACCAGCATAGTGTATTTTATACCACAAAAGGCAAAACTTAATCTCAGGACTCGGACTTCTGTGCAAAACACAGACTGCTTGCTTGACCAGGCAAGAGAACAGCTGGATCTCCATCCTGTTGATTGAGCAGGTGTAAAGACTTCATCCTGCAAGGTGCTGTCAACCTGTGGAAAGTTCAGTCCTATATTGACATTTAAGCATAAGGGTAGTCCTCTTGCAGGTTGTGCCACAATAGATACTTCACACATATGCACATAAACACATTGTCATAGACCTCTGCGTATGAATGCATACACAAATAAATGGCTGACAGCTGGATGCAAATGCAAAAATACACCTCAGGCTGGGACACTTTGAATTATTTCTAACATGTACAATGCAAACCAGCTATTTGAAATGTCACAAAGAAAACTTTCTCCCAGGATGCATTCTTGTATGCTAAAATTCAAGTAACACTGGACTTCTTTTTGGAAAAAAAAAAAATGTTAAAAAGACTGTGTTACAAATGGAAGTGCTGACAGGCCTTTGACTATCGCAGCTTGAATAGTATCACCACTGTATATTAACAACTGTAGTCATAAGATCTCAACACTTTCCCCCTCCCCATCTTTCCCTGGAGCTGCTCAAAAAGCTAAGCCCCTTTTCACAATCTTAATGACCAAAAGTTGAAAAAAAAAAAGAAGAGAGAAAGAAAAAAGTAAAAAAAACACTTAAAAGTTCGGCTGGATTTTCTTCTGGTTTCCTAATGAGCTTAACATCTCATAAGACTCTTTGGTAAAGGAGAAAATCTTTTCAAAAAGACCCATTTTCCTGCTGACAGTACAGTCTTTCTGAAGTAACATCAGAAGACCATAAGGGTGACATCCAAGCCACCTGAGCTGGTGATACAAGATCTTTAACCAATAGATTTCTATTCCCTCTTTACCCCCCATTTTCTAGCAACGTAGTTCTTTATAATAGGGTCAAAAGAAAAAAATCTGTTTAGCTGTTTAAAGGAAACAAATAACTTTGTTACCAGATCTCTGCAAGAGTTTGACCAAACTCAAAGTATACTGCAATTTATTTTGTCATAGGAGAACTGAAGTTGTGGGTTCTTAATAAAACAGGGGATCAGAAATTTATGTGGTTTCATGCCACCTTTTGTATGCATGAACAACGGTGCCTAACCTATTTCATGACTATATTTTTTTTTTCCTTTTAAACAGTAGACAACAGTCTCATGACAAACTTGAATCCTACACTGTGGAAAAAGAAAGTTAGGAGCAACTGCTACATGTGTAACATCTGTAAAAAGGAATGCTGTCCTGAATGCAATGACATCTATACCTGGGATTTGAAGAAGTAAGAAGTTACTTACATAACTATAATTTCTCGTATTAGTTGTCTAATAGAAAAAGAGTGGGATTACCTCAGTCTTTGGATTATTTATGTATCAGAGTGGCTCCAAACTAGGTCTTTCTATACACTATATCAGGAAAAAATATTTAGGTTTGCCATTTGTGCTGTGATTTGGTGGCACCACAATAGAGCAAGAGGTGTTATTCTTAAGGTGCATAAGAGTAATGCCATATTTTTACATTAAGAAGCTGCATTATTGGGTCAGAAATCATCAAATTCAATTTATTTTTGTTACAGGAATCAATGATAGGGTTGTAGACTTTAAGGGGTTTTATCATAGATTACACTTAAATGAGCAAGAGAAGAAACTCAACAATTCTTACTTTTGAAATTTGATGATAGAGTACTTCTCATTCGTCCTTTTATAAGTTCTATGATTTTTACCTTAGTTGCTCTAACTCTGTCATTTCAGAAATTATGGAATACCTATTCCTAAGGTATTAGGAACTAAGGTAACAATTATTTCAATGTATATGAAAGTCTGTTTAAGATTGGTTGGGTTTTTTGGGGTTTTTTTTTTCAGAAACAGAACACTGTCTAACGTCTTGAATTCCTGTGTTACAAGTCATTCTTCTAGGAATGATTCGACACTGAGTAAAGTTGGAATGCCTGGCCAGAGTGAGAGGCCAGCAGGATGCACTTCCAGAACAGGGACTTTCCAATGACCTTCAACTTTATTTGGTAGTTGATTCCAGAGGTGGGAATTAATTCTGCCCCCAGGTCAGCTTAATCCCCTTGTGAGAAGAACCCTTCAATTATGATAAACTCTGTTAAATTATTTATGATATCTCTGTGATCTAATGAAGTTTTATTCTGCAAGACCTTTGTCTCAGGCTCACACAGGGAAAGAAATGGGGCAATGGATCAAAAAACTCAAGTTAATGTAGACACTCCAGAGCAGAAGCACTAAAGAGGCTGGTTCAAATTTATGCTTAAAAAAATTATGCTGATTTGTGAGGAGCAAACATAAGAAGGAATCTTGCCCATAAAACCCAATTCTGCCCTCTTTTACAGTGAATATGGTCACAGAGTGGCAACTGAGTCTGCCAAGGCAACATTTCAGTTCCTGAGGTAGACTGCAGGAAGTCCTATAGTCCTGCAATTTTCACATAACCTTTATTGT
Source organism: Polioptila caerulea (assembly GCA_013397295.1). NCBI lineage: Eukaryota > Metazoa > Chordata > Aves > Passeriformes > Certhiidae > Polioptila > Polioptila caerulea. The sequence goes on along the minus strand of VYXF01002801.1, from coordinate 150,828 downwards.
CTAATTTTCAACTGGCTGCTGTAGGCTGTAAAAATGAATTTGTAAAAAATAACAACCCAAATCCACAACACTGGTGCTTTGGGATATCCAGTCTTAGTACCTGACCCAATAAAAAATATGTATACATTCAACTTCCCCACCATTAAAGCCAGACATTTTCTTTTAACAAAACCTGACCCTCAGTTGTAGTCAATACCATACAGAGGCATTTAGAGAGTAACAAAATCTCACAGGAAATTCTATATATAAAGAGATTCAGAAACAAAAATACCATGCAGGTCGCAGTTATTGGCACATAATGGTGCAGTTAAGCTGTTCATTTTTAATTAGGTCTGTGATCAGAAAATAGCCAATTTTGCTTTCTGCTTCTTGGTGCGTTCAACAATTTTTTCAGCCAAAAACTGTTAGCTGCTGAATTTTTAACGATCCTTTATTGGATAATAAGGTTTTGTTTTCATTTCTTTCAAACGGCTGGAGCCTCCACTAACAATTATATTGGGAAAAATGTTTCCACAGTAGGTGGGCCCCACAGTCTGTCTAAACCTTGGATTAGCATTATAAAAAAAAAAAATTAAAAAAAAAAAACAGAGGGAAAAACAAAGAACACTTAAGAAGGACAGATTTGGTCTTGGATGCATACAAAATTGGGTTATTTCATTGCATAAATTAGGCAAAGGAAATGAACACATTCAATATAGTGAAACATATATGACTCTACTAGTCTCTGGCTTGGTGAGATCCAGGCACCTAGTTAAGTACTCTTTAATTAATGGTCAAATAAAACTAGAGTTGTTACTTCAGGAATAATATTAGATTTTGACAGTAGAGCTGGGCAGGTACCTGTCTGTCTCAAGAGCTCCTTCTGTCCTACCATGATGTTTCAGTGATCTGTTTCAAAGAAAAATTTCTTTTGGTTTGCAGAGGCATTTGTTCACACTTAATTCAGAAAACCTGCTGCTCTTATCACCTTAGGAACAACTTCTCTTCAGACCAAACCAAGTTTTACCTCTTTGCCTTTCCAAGGCAAAAGGAGGGTTTCTGGTTGGCTCATCAAGACACATTTCTTTACTCCTTATGCTCTTTATTTCAGAAGACAGATTTGAGGCTTGTGCATAACTTCTGCTTTGCTCTCTGGTCTCACATATCAGCCAGCATCACTTTGAGATCTCTGAGGTGGCACATCAAGAAAAAGTGTCCATTTTGGACATAGGCCTGAGTCCTGAAATCTGAGCATGAATGAGTCCCTGAATGTTTCTCAAATTGGAGACACAAAATCAGTAACTGCAGAAGGAAAGACAACAAAAAGAAGAGAATTTGAAGGAAAAAAAATGAAGGAAATTCAAATGCATTGAAAATAGGGACAGTGGAATCCACAGAAAAAAGGAGGTTTGTTGGGGTTTTTTTTAAGAGTATATCCAATTTTCAAAACTAGATTTCTAAAAGAATTGTACTACAAAATCTCCAAGTCAGGAGGAAGAATGTAGACATAATATATGTAGGGTTCATTGCATCACCTTCCCTGAGAAGAACCTGGAACTTTGTATTAAAAACTCAGTATTACTTTCAGTTTTGTCAGGCTTTAACAATTTCCCATACAGGTATGAAAATGAATGATAGTGTGAAAAATATCCAGCCATACCAGATCAAGTGTTTTTATGTATAAGGTAAAAGCGTGATTTGATTCATCGGTATAAAAATAATCTAGTGACTTTTTGTTCATTTCAAACACCCTTCAAAGGTGTAAAATACAGCATTTTGGTTCTCATATTTGGCTTGACTCAATATTATAGTCAGCAGACCGTCTCCCTAAGGAATCAAATAACATAGAGCCCATCTGCTGAAGGGCTGTACTTAACCTTCTATGGAGCCAGGAAATTGAGATCACCCAGGATCTCTTGCCCAGTTGCCTAAGGTTTTTTCACCTTTTGATTGCATTGGTCCAGATTCTTTCAAGTTTCAGAGCTGTTCAGTTTCTGCTTCACCTGATTTACCAGGGTAAACTTTTCTATCTGTGCTTTGCACTCTCCATGCTACTTTAAAAGGCTACTAAGCCTGAGAATCAGATGCAATGAGCTCAGTGAAATCAATGGGAAATATCTGTGCTCACCAAAGGCCAGATTTTGATCCATTGTGCTCAAGCAGAATGATCCTCATTAACCTAACAGATAAAGGCAGCACTGAGCAACACTTCTGTAATATCCATGAAATCACTATTTCATGATACCAGTGAGAGCCCAGGGAGGAGGTTTCTTGGTTGCAATAATTAATAATTTACAAAAAGCTTTAACTAAGCAAGACATTGCCCACCTGGAAATTGGAATGAAAGGATATTAATGAAGCTGCAATGCAGATGGTCATGTTGAAGGTGATGAAGAATTTATTAGGGAGACAGCCATCAGAGGCTGTGTAGTATATGAAGCATAAAACTGCTATAACTAATGACAGCAAGTAGTTTAGGCAAGTAATGGAGAGCACAGCTACAAAAGGGAACATGGAGATATATTATTTAGTAATAAAGTTCTCATAAAAATGTGAAATATGAAGTAGAAAGATTAATATGATTGCACAAGCCATCTTAAATATCCATACTGAACTTCTGCCTTTAAAAGAAGTAGACTGAATTTATGCCCAAGTCACAACATGTAACTCATGGAATTTATTTACATAGTTTATGCAAACTATTACAGATCTATGCATTTAATTTATTGGAATAATGTTTGAAAGGGGTATAATTTATTGCATTAACAATACAGCAGATGCTATATTTCTACTTTCCAAGTGATCCAGGAAGAGTAGGTCAGGTTATCAATCATCATATCATACTGCAGAAGATCCAAAGACCTGCAGGTTGGCGGCTGCTCTCCTTTTATAATTACAGTCTTCCCTGAGATTGAGCAGTAATCCTTTCTTCACATCTCCACTGCTGGGTTTAATCTTTGCACTAAACCTAGGTGAAAGAGTTGGCTGCAGAAGACAACATGACTATAAGCCTTTCTTAAGATACCTTTTTTCCCCAACATTTTGAAAGCAATTTGAGCTAGAAAATATTTTTTGCATTTAGCCAACTCTTCTGTGGTTTTCTTTTAGTAGTAGAAAGCAGAAGAATTTTAGATTATGCTAACACTGGCATGCAGAGGAGATGAGTAGGGGGAATTACAGAGGATTCTGGGCTATTTTTAAAAGCTGTTTAAGCCTGCTTTCCTCTCACCCATCTGAATTCATAATACATTAGGAAATGTGTCTTTAATGCATACATTGATCAAGCTGCCTAATTAGAGGAAGCCATTCTTTTTTCCAGTTCTTTTTAAAATGCATGAATGCTTATCCAAGACTGAACCCACTATACCTGAAGGAGATTTTTCTGTCCAAAATAAAATATTTTTCTAGTGCATATATCCTGTAATAAAAAAAAAAAGCATTGCTACACTTCAGTGCACAATAAAGGTTTATCCTTCTTCCCAGATTAAAAAGAAAAAAATTGCCTAAAATATTTTTGATGCTATCAAAACAGGGGATTTTAGTGCATTTGCCCAAAACAAGCAATAATGTTTATCTTTAGTGGAATTACAGTAATGTGAGACTGGCACAAAGTAAAACACTAAAGGATTTTTTTGAGAATGTTGACCTCATCATTCATCTCAAAGGAAAGCTATTTTATCAGGCACTCTTTTTTTATTAAGTTTTTAATTATTTTTTGAGCCATATAATTTTTTTCTATCAAGCACTTCTTCTACCTATTCAAAGGCCACCAGTACTGGGAAACACTGCTTGCATGTCTGGTTTGCTGAGATGATTTTGGAAAGGGGCAGATATTGAACTGATATATATTTTGGACTAACACAGTAACTGGCAAAAAAAATGGAATATGATAAGATGCTTTCTGTCAGAGTTTTCTCAGTTGTCCATTTCAATGTACAGAGTTAGAATGGAGCTCTCTGCTAACACTGAGGTTAGACCCTGTCTCCAGGACACTCACTCTTTGATGTTAAACCAATACTTAAGTAGTGAATAAAATATAATTTTTAATATATCTGTGTATATATATATTATATATATACATAGGCATATATGTATATCCAGATTTTAAAAATCAGCTTACACGACAATGTTCTTTTTCTGTAGGCCCCAGCTCTGCAGGGCTGGGACAGGGAGCTAAGAATTGTAGCTTATATTTGGAAATGTAGACTTTGTCCCCAAATGCAGGTGACACACTTGCACAATGGTGGTTATGGAATTAATGCATCCTCAATCAGAGCCTAATGACTGTGTGTTTGGTTTTTTAAAGAAATGGAAAAACTACAGTTTCAGTCATTTGCATAATTCAGAGACATACTGAATTAAATAAAATGCTTATTTTGATATGTCAGCAGTAATCTTTTATTAGCAAATTCTGGGTGACTCACAATTTGGAGACATAAAATCTTCTAAAGGGTAGTAGTATGAACAAATCTATAGCTTTTCCTGCTTTGGGGCACTTGTTTACAAATCATGCTATGTGTTTGATAAGGAATATTCAATTTTCCTTTTAATCTGTTTCTATTCTCTCCTTCTTTCTCTCGCATTTTCTTTTCTTTCTTTTGGAGGGGGAAAAAAGCTTAGAAGAAATTAACCTACAGGGTGGATAATTTCCTTTTTCCATAGTACACTGAATTATTTTGCTACGACAATGTAGTTTGTTATATTTAGTAGAGGGGTTTTTTGAATCATAAATGAATAAACTAGTTCATTTAACTGTTACTGGAATTTTGCACTTTCCCCTTGTGAGTGGTTTTGCTGGCCTTATAATACTATTTTGGTTAGTTGAAATCTCATGAGTTATGAGTGTTATTTCCTTACTATTGCACATATTTTCCATATTCCACACAAACCAATTATTTATCACACACATATACATGTGTTTCAAATTATTTTTAAATTAGTTCTTTCCTATTCTATACTGTTTTAAATTACTCTCAGTGTTTCGAATCTTAAAATAAATGATCTATTCAGCCCTTACTAATGTTTTTCAAGATTTCATAGAATAGCTGCTGGTTTGTTTATGAAGAACACACTTTCTCACCTATGCATCATATCCTCTTGCACCAAGGAGTTCTTGGCAGCTGGTTCTCCCTTTCTCTCCTAGGAATGGTGTAAAGCCAGACCAGTATGATAGAAACTGGGAATGCTTGAGGTTTAAGACATTCCTTAAACCATCCTTGTCTACTTCTGTTGGGCCAGATGGCAAAGGCTGCGTAATTCCACACGTCAATCCTGCAAACAATGGGCTTAAAAGGAAGGTGATGCTTGAGTGCTCATGTGACACCATGAGGCCATGTTTAATCGATAATGCATTGAATATATATTTAAATATAGCTTAAATGAAATGTTTAATATAGTACTTTATATTGCATATTTAGATGAGATGTAGAGATATGGTTTTAATAGATAGATATCTCCTCTCCCATTTTAGTAGTTAGGCTAAAGGGTGCAGTCAGAAATAGACATATAATGCAAATCAAATTCTGGCTTTGTGGCTGGTGCTGTTGTGAGTGGTTTGGTTTTTATAATAATATATACTTTGATGTCTCCAGACTATTAGGGAGGAGTGGGATATACCTGTCTAGAAGAGGCAAGGAAATCTTGGCTGGCTGACTTGCCAGGCTTTAAACTGAAGGACTCAGAATGCAGGGTCCAGAGTGGCAATCAGACTGAACAATTTGTAAATTCCTAGTAGTCTCTTGTCTAGACTTTATCAATGTATATTTGAAAATGTCATCATTTGCTAGGAATATAGGCTTCATTTGGTATTTGTTAAGCCTCTTGACTTGCCTAACAAAGATATTTTAAAGGATAATTGAATGTCAAAATTTTTTAACTATTTCTAAAATCATCTTCTCCTAATTTTCTAAACTATATATTTTTCCCATGACATTTTTTTCCCTCAAAAAGGAAAGATGTAATCCTTTTTATTTCCTTAACTATTTTGGAATACAAGAACATTGATTAGGGTTAATACTATACTAATACTTGTAGATAAATTATATCACTTCTGTATCCTCAGTTTTGGGGGGACTTTTTGGTGCTCCTTTTATAACTCTGATGATATTTAAATAAAATCATTATCCTCTTAGTCATTTCTTCCTATTTCATAAATAGTTCATCCTCTTATTTTAAACTTACATCCCAGGCCATACATTAAATTGTAAAACAAATTTGCCATAAAGCAGTGGACGCACTATGGAAACTTAAGAATAGAGTGACTGCATGAAGAAGATTCATCTCAGAATGGCTGAAGATAAGAAAAGATATTAAGGCAGTTTATACTGATGATTATGTCTGAAAGGGACTCAAGACCAAGAGGGTGAATCACATGCTAACAACAGGGAACTCACCTAGTCTTGCCCTCGAGGTGGCAAACCACCTTATCACTAGAGAAGGAAATGATCCTAAAGAAAAAATAATAATAAGGAAAAAATACATGCAGAATAACAGAGGTATGAAACTCTATGAGAGTTTCTAAGATATGAATTCTCTTTAATAACCATTAAAAGGTAGACTAACATTGAGCAGGTGGTGAAGGTTATCTTTGTTACATTGACAATGTTTGGAGTAAAGGATGACAAAGAATTCCCAAGTTACCATGAAATTCTAACAGCAATTTAGTTAAAAAAAAAATTAAAATCCAAAAACTCAACCCTAATCTTTCTGGAAAAACTCAGCACTTAATTACAGTCAGTAGCTTTCTGCCTAAACTGCCTAAAGTGACAGAGAAGGCAAACGTTTACCATAAAGCACTTAAAAGCTGGAGATTTTTTTAAAAGCTATATTGTTAAATGACCAGAAGAGGCATTTGTATCATCCTTAGTCAAACAAACAAACAAACCAACCCAAAAACACGAACCAAACAAACAGGAAAAAAACCCAACAAAACACAAGAACAGAAAGTTATATATCAGCCTTAGGAAGTTAACACTCAAGGTAAATAGCACAAATCTGTTATTTCAAAAAAATTTATAGACATTATTCACAAGATTGGTTCTGCAAAGATAAATCAATATTGAAATAGTGTACTTTTAGAAAACATCAATCAGGGTAAAGATTCACAGAATTTTCTATTTAAAATTAAATATATAGTTGAAATATCTAAGCATCAGAAAATGCAGAAATAATTTAAATAATTAAAAAGAAGCCTATCATAAGACATGCTATATTGGAAGGAAACTGACTGTCCATCAGGAGTGTATATAGATATAAAATATCTCAGGATGCATGACATATATATGACTGTGATGTGTCCATCATAGTGCTCACATGATCTTAGCAAGCTTTACAAGGGATGTTAAGATGAGAAAGGCTCATCAGTCATCAATCCTGATTTCCTGCATGATAAAGGGCTTAGCATTTTCAAAGTGCATACATAATTTAGAAACATATAGACTGTGGGGTTCTCGTTAGATGCCCGACTCCTACTGATTCCACATTTGATAAATGACATTGAGTATCTTAAATCTCCAAGGTCCAGATCCTCAAAGGCACTTTGGAAGCTAATTCCCCCTACAATCAAAGAAAATCAAATGCCTAAATGTCTTTGAGGACCTGGGTCTAACCCATTTTTGAAAAATTTGCCCTTTATGTCTCTCTTGATAAAGACAGGTGTAGTTAGATGAGGGGCCATTTTCATTTTCCTTTATAAGGAGGTGATAATGCAGGCACTTGTCTTTAAGCATTCATCCAGGAAGTGGATGCCTCGGAATCAGCCCTCTCCTCAGTCTGAGGATATTCTCATTACATCTTCTGCCTCCCAAGAGGATGCCCCAAGCAGTACTCTCAGCTAAGCTATATTCTACACTATTCAGAAGAGGGTGCATTATATGCTGGTTTTTATACAGCTGCCCAATCACAAAGAATAGAGAATTCAAGATTCTGGGCCAGAAAGGGAAAAAAAACAAGCAGAAACTTGGCACACATTTGCAGAAAGAGAGCAAACACAGATCCTGGTCCTTGCTCGAGTTCATTCCTCATCTTTGCTAGTGGTGTATTATTGCAAGTATGGCTGTGAATGTGGGAGCAGCCTTCTCCCAGCTATCAGGGTAGTACCTTAGCCATTGGGCTGCTTTATAAAAGAGAATTATCACCAGCACTAGCACCAGCATAGTCACAGGGCCTGTCTCTGTTTTCACATGTGCAGATCCTGCTCTTTCTCTCAAAGTTTGAACACCTGTTTTCAAGAGGTGGTAAAAGTCCATGGATTCCAAGCAGGACATCTGAGCAAGCCTCCTAACCCTTAAATGCAGGCAGAAATGTGTTCTTTTGAGAGGGTGTTTCTCACTGACATTTTCTACTGTCAGCTGTTACTAACTTCAGGTGTATCCTTGCTAAATTAGCCCAACTTTCCAATCCCCACGCTGAGGAAATGTACCAACAGAAACAAACACAGAACCCTGGGCTCCATTCTAGAAGACCGTGTGTGGGCATGGCTGGTATTGCACCATAAATGCACCTTGTCTCTCAGGTAAAGCATTTCCCTCTGTGATCAGGAGAAACAGGGAAAAAAGCAAATAACCAACACAAACGTTGTGATTAATAAAAATCTGGATGGGAAGCTCCTGCACTGTAATCCCTCTGCCAGAATAGCACTAACATTCTCTGTTTAGAAAAATCAACAGTAGGCTTTAGGCAAGACATATAAGAGGGCCACAATAGGCCTGACCCTACAGTTATCCTATGATTTATAGTCTTCTTACAGCAATGTACTGTATTTGACACTGGCTAAGGGGTTAATCAGTTCTGAGCATTGGCTTGGTAATAGGGTCCTGCCCTCAGGGTCTATTCAATCAATCAGAGTTGTCCAATGCTGTAATGCCTCAGTTCTGTGTGTAGGCAGATGAGTGTGCTGTCATTCAGCATCCTGGAGGTATATGGGCTTTGAGAAGCTTAGTGGAAATTCCACCTACACCAGGGCTGTCAAGTTCCCTCCATGGAGAGCACTGACTGTAAGAAGTGAGGTGACCATGTTGAAAAAGGGGTCACTATCTTCTCTGAGGGCAGCCTGAAGCCTTGGACCTGCTGAGAATAGGAAGCTACAGCCATTTTTAAGAATGAAAATGCTTGGCCTCATCCTCTTTAGAAGGAATTGTTCTTCAGGCCTTGTTGGAAAAGAAATTTTTCATCTTGAAAAGGAAAATTGCTATTAAGTTGAATACATTTCTCCCCCAAAATACCTAAAAATTCCTGAAGGCATAAGCTCAGGAGGAAAAAGAATCTGGAATACTTCTGTAGAGCACATGGGAATCTGAAAAAAATAAGCATATTCTTAAAAGGACATTATATCAGAACCTGGAAGAAACTAACTTGGGTGTTTCTGCTGTTTTATTGTACAATATGGCATCCAGCTTAAAAACGATGTATCTCCACCTACTGGAACTGGTAAGTTCAGTGTTTATGTGCAGCATTTTAAACAGTTCCTAAAACAACTAGGGCTGGACCATTGAACATAACTAGGTTGTGTTGCTTAGCTACATTACCCTCGTGTGCTGTTACTGCAGAGACTGGTATGCATCAAGCTCTCCAGACCAGTGGTCTACCTGGGTTTGTGGATGCCTTTTGTTCTGAATTTAAGGGGAATTTGAAGCAATATCAGGCATTTGCAGTGCTGGTGGTCCTGCCATCAGCTACCTCCTCCAGGTGACCTTTCAGAATAGCTAGGACTCATGAGCACCCCCAAAAGACTCACACTCTTATAAAACTTACACAGCACATTCAGCCAGTGCTTACATTGTCCAAAACAGCTTGGCTACTGTGAAGAAGCAAGATGTTTCAGATGTAGTAGTGAGGGCCAGAGCTCCTGCAGTGCATGGAAGGAGGGCATTTTGCTTAAACCTTTTGTTAATAATCATTCACAAGGATATCTGAAGAAAAATAATACCTCTCTAAAGACAGGTTTCTTATTTATCCTAATTATAGTTCTGTATGAGATTATCCAGAAGTAAGTATCAGAGGAAAACTAAATAAGCTTTCTGCAGTAATAGTACATATGTGTGAGGTCAAGAGTTTTCCAAAAAGATGCTGAAATACTCTCTAAGCAGGGGAGGAGTGGAAATGTGATCTTTCTATCTGGGTGGTAAAAAGGAGGTGTAGGAAATTGTGTGTGAGTATGGGGGAAGGGGGAAATAAACGTTTCTGTTTAGACCTCAGCAGAGCTTTCAGCAGCCAGTATTTCAAAATATAAATGGGAACACGTTGGTCATACTGCATGTGCTCTTTCTTTTCAGAGACAAAAGATGACATCATTTACTTGGGCCAAAGTAGTGATGATGACAGAAAAGCTAATCTCTATATGTTCAGCAGAGTTTTACCATTGCTTTCAATGGACATCAGTAGAAAATCCATTCTTACTAAAATTGGTAGTTAACAAAATGTACACATATTTGAAATATGCATATTTCAGAGATGAATCAATATTACTTTAAAAATATAGACCTACAGAAACTGCATTTACTTTTGCCCTGAATAAGCTCTAAACTATGTGAATTATTACTTAATATTTAAAATATCTCTTCATATGGATTATTAGGCAGAATGCATTTCTTATCTCTTTTTTTTATTATTATTTGCTTAGGTATAGGACTTTTTTTTCTTTTTTTTTTTTTTTTGTTAGGTTAAGGTTTTTTTTTTTTTTTTTTTTTTTTTTTTCTCAAATGATATATTATCAATAATATAAATTTGTGTATATGGAAATAGAGCTGTGGGTGTCCATGGAGATATGATCATATTTTTGTGTTTGGCCTCACAACTTGGCCTCACCTCTAAGAAAAATAAATTGTAATATGAAGAGGGTAAAAGTTTACCTGTGTTTTCCTGCTAGAGATAATTTCTGATGAAACTCCCAAATTACATTTAAAATAGTGTTAGCATGTATTTCTTTGGAGCAGTGGTGGGGCATTTGTGGGTTTGTTTTGTTTTGTTAGCACTGATGTGCCATGGAAATTATTGAAAATAGGACAGTATCAGCCATTAATTACTTCTGATGTGGCATTCAGGAAACCTAAGGAAAGTCTTACTTTTCCTAATGTTGGAAACAGTTGCACAGCACAGTTCATTAGACAAAGCAGGTCAGGACACAAGTTTTTCTTTTGCTACAGAGATGTGGAAATTGTCTATTTTATATTAAGTGTCTGTTATTCTCACCCCTGCTGCTGCATACACATCTTCTTGGGTTTGTAGACTAATCATCTCCACGCATATCTACAACATGTAGGATAAATCACCTCTAAAGGATATATGGCTGTAGTTATAACTACTCCTTTTTAAAACATTTCTTCAAAATACAAGAATGATGTAACACACTAAGTACAGAAAAATTTTAAAAAAATATTTTTTGTCTTTCTTTCTTTCTTCCTTCCTTCCTTCCTTCCTTCCTTCCTTCCTTCCTTCCTTCCTTCCTTCCTTCCTTCCTTCCTTCCTTCCTTCCTTCCTTCCTTCCTTCCTTCCTTCCTTCCTTCCTTCCTTCCTTCCTTCCTTCCTTCCTTCCTTCCTTCCTTCCTTCCTTCCTTCCTTCCTTCCTTCCTTCCTTCCTTCCTTCCTTCCTTCCTTCCTTCCTCCCTTCCTTCCTTTCTTCCTTTCTTACCTTTCTTACCTTTCTTTCCCATGAATGTTTCCATGTTTTGGGGTTTTTTCAAATGCTCTTCACTCTATTTACCACTGGAGGACAGGTGAGCTCAGCTTAACATCCATGACCAGCACAAACTTACTGGGGACAACAAAGTCACATTACATAAGGAAAAAAACATTTGGCAACATTTCTATTGTTTTAATGTTTTCAAGGCTGGTAGTGTTAAATGTGATTCCAAGGTCATTTCAATGGTTGCTTTCCAATAGAAGAGGTAAGAGAAAAATAGCAATATATCAAAGTAGTTGTTTCCAGTTTAAGCTCAAGATAATTTACCCTTTGTTGAGAGACAGGAATAACAATGTTTTTGTTAATCAAATGGCTATTATTATTACTACCAACACTGAAATATTTAAATCATTCTATATGAGAAGAAATGAGCTGGGTGAAAAAAATCACTAAATATAAAAAGCACAATTTCTGGACCGTGCCAATCAGGTTTTCTTAAATGTTCAGAAGTAATCTGCAATATACTTGACCAAACAGATATGTAATGAAGGTAGCATTTTTAACAAGATGCCTTTGACATCTCTTTCTTTGACATCAGCATTGTAATCAGCCACCAATGCTGCCATTTCAGCAGACAGTACAAAATTACCAGTCAAGAGAGAACAAAAGGAGGCAGTTGATCTTTTTATAATGCTTTTAAATGTTACAATTCACAAATGAATGTTCAGGCAGTGCATCATGTAGTATTGTGTAGTGCTGGGAAGCTTCATTAACAAATAAAATATTTTTCAGCTAACTGCTCTTGAAGGGAGCATCATTTATAAACTGGCCATGGTCTGACTATGATGACAAGTCCTGGAGAAAAACATTTTCTCTACCTAAATCAGTTTGCTTTTGTATTGGTTTCCAGTGTAAATAAATGTTTTAGATTTAAAGCTGCAATATGTGGCTTTTTTTCTGACACAAAACCTTTCTGTGTAAAATGTTCTAACAGCTTCTTTTTCACCATTCATCTGTGTATGAGGATATTGTGAAAATGATGTTGGAGTTTAATAAAAAAATCTTTCACCACAAAAAACATGATTCTGTAACAAAAAACACTATACAAGTACTATACAATACTATACAACACTATACAAGTATATTTTGTATCAAAATGTAAGTTTTCCAAGATTCTGCTGCTTTAGGTATGAAGAAAGTGAATCACATAGGAAACAGAAAATACTCACAACCCAAGAATTTCAAAAATAAAAAATTTTGAACACTTGATATTTTGTTGATTCAAATTGCTCTAATATAGAGGGAACTGAGTTTCAGGAAGTACTGAGAGCTGTCTGCTGTACACAGAGTATTTTAATTGCAGCATGTTTCAGTAACACATGCGATGATCCACACAAAAACCATTTCAACAGTTAAGACATTGCACATATGAAGCCCTGAGTCACCGCAGTCATATAAAAATCTGGGAAGTGAAACTGGCCATTAATTTCATCAAGTGTATTCTGGCCCACAATTAAAGTGAGAGGCAAAATCCAAAAGGTCTGTGTGAACTTGATCTTGCAAACATTCTTAGATCAAAATCTAGAGATCAGTTTAGTCCTAAATTACACATATCAGTCAGACCTCTGAGAGTTTCTCAAATGCCAGTAAGACCTTTAGTCCTTCTTGCCCTTGTTGAAACACCTTGTGCTTCAGAAAAACATGGAAAATATAAACCTCACAAGCCATAATGAATGTCAGAAAGGTGAGAAAAATCTTTTCTGTCCACTGCTAGTAGACCTAAGTTATATGTTACAAAAAAGGCATGAAATGCTCCTTCCATTCCTCTTTAAATAACAACCAATTTAACACTCAAAGATTTCTGAAAGGGAATGTTAGAGAGCCTGCCACACTGCTCACTCCTTACAGGCTGGAGTCCAGATCCCAAGACTGGAGCATGCTAGGTCTCTCCTTTGGGGCTGAGAGCTGCTGAATTGAGCTCTTTGCCAATGGAAGCTACAGCACCAAGCAGCTGACAGGATACTGATAGCTGATTTAATGTCAGCTGAAGGAACCTTCAGGGTCAGCTGGTGACATTGGCTATATCTCATTTATTACAATGGCAGCTTAGACACCCAGTGCACATACAGGCACTTGTGTGAAGATACTTAAATGTAGGATTTTTAACTTTGAGTTTACTTCCTTTTCTAGCTGGAAAGTTTGAAAGTGGGACTACAGAAGAAGTGATATTTTTTCCAAAGAAAATGCTCTGTTGATGACAGACGTATTTCATTATGCATTAGTGACTTAAAGTCCCTGAGCTAGGTCTGCAAATTAAGACACTGCAGATAAAACTGACCAAGTGAATATGTGGGTCATATAACCAGTATCCATGTGAATAAATCCCATAATCAAAGCAGAGAAACTGATCTCTTTCCTTACTAAAAGGTTATGCCAGTCTCTAGCTACAACACATATAAACTCTATTTCCTGTATCATTTGTCTCTCAGATATAAAATATATAATGTGTTATGTTTTCATAACTTCCTGTTTTCTAATAATGCCTTCTAAGTGCCTGGGAAACAGTGACTGAAGCATAGTCTTATAAGGAGGATAGGAAAGTGATTGCATTGGCCCTAAACAGGAGACAATCCTGCATCCTGATACAGACCACCGCAGCATGTCTGCCCCATGTCCAACTTTTCCTTAGGAACACAGTAAGTGTTGCTCTTTTTTCTTGAATTTGCAGTTTTCCCAGACTGGGACTGACCAATGAAGCTGACCAACAAGATACCCAATGAGGACATGGTTCTGCTGCCAAAATAACAGGGCAAAGAGTACCTATAAGTAAATGGTTTGCTGGATCTCTTTACTGCTTTAAGATTTACTTATAAACTTTGTTGGATTGAGTCTTCACCAAACTTACAATATCAAGTAGAAAAACAAGGCTGCTCACAGCTACTCGAGAAGCTGAACAAGCACAAGTGGAAAAGGCCAAAACTTAAATATCAGCATTTAGGAAGCCAACCATTATTACCTTTAACACTGCTGAAAAATTCATTCCAGACTTGTATCTGGATTCTTACTCATACAAGAAAAATGATTACATTAAGTTTTCTTAATATTGTGGTCTTTGTGTAAACGAAATACGATGTTAAAATGTCACCTATTTGGAAAAAAATTACTTAGGATATATTAGACAAGCATATTGACAGAATGATATTTCCTGCCTGAAATCAAAAAGGGATCTCTGTTCCCATGAGAATTTATAAAGCAACTGGAAGAAAATAAATAGCCAATTGTTAGCTAGGGGGTGTGTGGGTGAACTTTTCAATAAGGTTTTTCTTATTTTATTATTTTTAGGTGAACTATTTTCAATGATAAAATCTCATTTAAGGAGTTGATTGGAAAGAAGAGGTGAGTCAGTAGATTGTATATGAGGTTATTTCTAGCTCTTTGAGTGATTTTTTTATTATTATTTCTTTGCTCTTTCCAGAATTTCCAACAAAATTGAATTTTTATTAGTTCAAGAGCTGGAATAGTGCTAAGAAAGCTGAAAACTGGGGCTGCTTACCATGCAGTAATCTCTGTTTTCCTGCAGGGATTGGATGGTTTCCTCTGAAGTCCAGACAATATTTTCTACCTCTGACTACTACCTAGGCTAGCTATGTTTCGCTTATGAAGGTAATTAAGTTTTCTACAAGATGTTCATATAAAATACATCAGGTGTACAAAGCTCTAGAGCCCTCTAGTGCCAGTCATTCTGCTTCCTGTGTATCCCCTGAGTAATTCCATTGATTTTAATGGAGAGAATAATTCAGCCTGCCCATGTACAACTATGTGCTGCTGCTGTCATCTAAGCTGGCACCACAGCAAGAAAAGCCAATGTGAACCTAAAAATACTAGTTCTGTAAACAGTGCTGTAGTTACCTGGATGGCTGCACACTGCCTTCTGGAGCCATTGGGGCTCTTCCTGGCTGGGGAAGAACAAAACAGATTCTGTGTAGGAGACTGTTGGGGTGCTCCGGCTGTGGAGAGCGGGTGGGTTCAGTGGACGGATACCAGAGATCTCTAAAGCCAGGTCCTAGAACTTAGAGTTTATTGTATGGAGTGTGAGTCCAGAGAGGTCTGCTTGGAGCTGCCAGCCACAGCTCANGATTCTGTAAATTGTATGTTGTTTTATATGTGTAAAGGTTATTGACAAGGGCTTTTCGAGGTTATTTGCTCAGGATTTTGAATGAGTCTTATTTAAAATACAACATTTGAAACAAAAAATTGAGAAGGATGTGCTCAGGGAGATTTGAAAAATTAAAAAGGGAAAAAAAATAGCAGGTGGTTTGGATGAGAATATTATATATACTGCAATACACATTTCCTGGTGAGCAAGAATAAAACCTTAATTCTGCAATATACTATTGACCACAGAAGTGGTATATCCTAATTACCTGCAGATTGGATTGTCCAGTTTGAAGCAAAAACACTCAGATCTGAAACAATGGATATCTAGGAAGCAATACATAAGAAAAGTTGAAGACCATCACCATTTTTGGCCTACCAACCCCTGACCAGATCCCAGACTCTCAAAGAAAACAAAGACTTGATTCATCTCTCCAAGTCCTTAAAATGTTCCCAAGGGGCTGTTAGACAGCACTGGACAATGGAAAAGCAAAGCACTTCCCTGGTCAGAAGCTCTCCTCCAACGCGCTGTCCATGCCTATGGAATCGTGATGGATAGAGACATCACTGGAAATATCAATCTTTCATTATTCAAGCACACACATGTGCATGCATGCTCCAGCAGAATTTTTCAATGTACAGTTAAACAAGACTATGCATTATGCTTTGGCAATAGGGAATCACAAATTTTGTATGCATATTCATAATATTAATACTCTTACTGAGAAAATAATGGGCTCCATTTGCTGTTAATGTAGGGGTTTAGAAGAATTCGTTTATAAGGAAGCTCAAAAAGCAAAATTGTGATTAGGATCTATACAGTACTAAAGCCACCTTCTTGCTTTAAGTCTTTTTAATTATACTGTACTCATATATGTATTTATAACTTGGAGAAATTCCAATCATTTGGACCTAATTTGACTGGTCAAATACTAGAAAGTATCTTTTAGAGGACTAGGAACACAAGACATCAGCATTTCTGATTACAGGGTGAGGGGAATCACTCTCAGGAGAATCATCAGCAGAACATACAGCAGTGGACATCTTTTTGGAAGTGGAGGGGAGGCAGGTAGACTTATGGAAACACTCAAGACCCTTCATATGTCAAAACCCTTCTTTCCTATGACACTCAAAAAAAGAAAGGGTTTTCTTTTGGAGGTAGGAAAGTTCACACATCAGCCTTTGTTCATGTATTGTTTGTTTATGACATAGAATGGAACACCTGCATTTAGAAAATGTGCAGATGTGTATCAGAAGAGTGGAAGAGATGTACTGAATTGCTGTCATGAGTTAGAGCCAACAACCATAAAATAGGGTGTTCTTGATACAGGATGTCCATAATCCAATTGTTGCAAACACAGGAAGAAGATTAAAGAGGAGACAAAGGGAGGAGGTCTTATCATTAAGACATTGAATGGTGCTTTGGAGGCTTGACTTCAAACCTTGAAATGTACTGGAAAATGTAGATCGGCTTACAAGCGTAAAACACAAAATAGTAAGACAAAATCAAGGAAGAATCAGGGCAAAGGATAACAAAAAAAATAGATACTGGAATGAACTAGAAATAATTTAAGAGGGAAACTGGGAAAAAAATGGAAGACAAGACAAGATGGGTCTGAATAACCCAGACAGTGGTGACTATAGTGAAACTGTCAGCTATCAGCCTGTGTACCACAGATGTCTACATGCAGAAGGTGCAAATAATGAGCAGGAAATGAGAGACTCAGAGCCATGCATCAAGCCAAATAATGAAAATACTTCTCTATCACTCTGGGAACAAAATTTTAGAGTATTTTTCACCATGGTAATCACTCAGCAAAAGGCTTTTGACATAATAATGTTCAGTGCTTCAATGCTTAAAAGTCATGCACTCAGCATATGCAAAAAATGGAATTCATAAAGCTGAGTCAGAGATTCAACTTTGTCCTACATTGTCTGGAGGAAAAAATTAAATCTGTAGACTGGGATTCAAGGAAGAGAGTAAGTGGAACATAAAGATGCATGATCTCACTCAATGAGAGAGTTCCAGTGTGCCTAAAATGCCTTGCCTGCTTTAAAAACCTGCTTCATGGTCAGTGTTCAGATTTCCAGGTTCCGAGGGCCTGATATGATTTCCTGCTTTTAGACACCAGTTTGCTCCCAGGGTAGTTTAAGCATTTGGCCTTTGACTAAAATGAGAAAAAAGAGACTGCTCAGGACTTGACCCCATATGATCCTTTCTGGCTAAATGCCCAAACAACTATTTACAGGGCAAGGCTCCTGCTCTCTGGTCTGACCGCCTTTCCCTTTCTGGCTGTAATGTATCTCAGTGATAATAGGAAGAGAAGCTAAGTCATGGTCAAAACACTCCAGGGACTGTCAGTACAGATGCCCTCCTAGAACACAAAAGCTGGATGTGAAAATCCTCTTACAGTGAGGAGCTAGATCAAAGAGGTCCTTTGGCAAACAGCTGAATTATTAGGCTCTCATGCAAATGTGACCAGAAGCATCAACTTCCCCTTGCACCCATGAAGTCAGATATGATCTCAGGGATTCTAATTAGCTGTTCATCTCCAGAGTCTGACATACACTGCTGCCTGACAGTGTGTATATCTAGGGTGTCTCATGCACCCCAGGACATCAGAATAGGATTTTCCTAACCTTGAACTCTAAATTCTGGCTAAAAACTGTTGGGATCGTTTGTTTAAGTGGACCCTGACAGTGTGACTGTACATCTAGTAAAAACATATGTGAAGATATCTATGAGTGCTTTATTCTACCTACACCATGGATAACACAAAGTTGCATAGGCAGCCTAAACTGCACTCTTAGCTTTTGACTACTTGTCTCTTCTACTGCAAAAGAATATAATGTGATGCTTCTGGGCAGCAGGCTAGAGAGCTGGAAATGTAGCAGCATTAATATCAAAGGGATATAAGAATAATTTAAGACAGTACCTGTGCAAGGAGAATTAATAAAATGAAATAAAGAAATAGAAAGATGAAGTGAAAAAAAGCACCCTGAGCATTAAAACTATTGGACTGCTGACTAATTTCCCATGGGAAGTAATAGGTGGTTGTTTTGCATTTTTATACAAAGTCCAGTCAAATGCAAATGTTCTATATCAAATGTTCTGAGATTAAAGAAGAAAATGTACTACTTTTCCATATATGCATCGACTTTCTGTTTCAGTGTTTTGAGTAATAACTCAGGTCACTTAACTTATTTATAGTGACATAAATCTGTAGGAAATGTATTGACTTAATAAAATTCAGTACCCTATTTTGCAAGGTGCTGAGACCCTCCTCCACAGCTCTAAGTTTGTACACACAGATAGGAAAAATACAGAAGGTTTTCTGTTCTTCACTGCACTTAGCATTACAGTTCAAAGGTGATACAGCGCACAATTGTGTAATACTAAAATTGATTTCCTGGCTCAGTGAAAGCAAAAATTACACGGAAATACTACAAATGAAACCCAAGTCAAGACCATTTCTCAATTTGAGACATGAGTTAATTAGCAGACACCATGTTTTCTACAGTTTTCTGCAAATAAGAAAAAAGGTTGCTAGGTAAATAAGTTCAAAAATAGAACATAATTAGTGACATTCAGGGCTATACATAAGGAGTCTGAGAAAATTCCAGAATTTTCCAATTAAAATTCCACAAAATATCAACTTCTTTCAGATTAGTTCTTCCAAGGAAAATATTGATCAACAGCCATTCTGATTGGGTTTAAATATTTATTAACATTTTGATGTTGATTGTGGATCTCATGAGAGTCAAATCTCAGCTGAAAAGTATATTTTCTGTGCATCCATGGATTATTTGAATTCAAATATTTTTCCATTAAAGGAATATTTTGGTATTCAGGAAAACACAGGAATTGTTGATTCTTTTCATTTTATTTTTTTTTTTTTAATTTAAATGAAGTGTTATGTGTGGTAGTCAAAACCTGGGTATAGAAATACAGAAGTCTCTGCTGGACTTCTTTTTTGAGACAGTAGACCTCAGAAATCCTCACAGATGTATATCAAGTCTCAATTAGTGCTGACAGAGCCCATGGTTATATGGGGTCAATTTTGACATTTACCTAGATCTACTGTTTGAGAAGAATGGCAAAATTAGTTTTAAAAACTCTATGGATTCTGGAGTTGAAGTAAAGATGGTAAGATTTAGAGGAAAAAAGGAAAGATTAGTTTTGGAATGAAAAGGTTTCAAATCTGAGTGCATTCACTCAGACGACAGTCAAATAACGACCCAAGACAGCTTGTGGTAAGCTAGAAGACATATGAGAGTTTTCAGCCACTTATTTAAATTGTATATTTCATATCTGAAACACTTTTAATTAGAGCATGTATTTGTGGGAAAGAATAGGTTAAATTCTTCTCATGTACATACAGTCATGATTAAAATGATTTAAATCTGACTCAAAACATTAAAGGTACCAAGCTTTTGAGCACAGTGGCTGTGCTATAGATCCAACATTTTGCAATAAAGTTACCAAAGATACAAAAAGTAGAACTCATCTTTCCAGTCTGTGTATGTGTTTGGATTTCAAGCAAGCTCTTGAAAGTCAGAATATTGGTATAAGATTAGCTTCCCTACACGACATATACATTGGACATAATTTTTTGTCATTTCATTAAATTTCATGCAACAGTATTGCATATACATATTTGACAAAAGGAGTTGGGACTTAAAATCAACAGGATATGTAAATCATTAGAAAGCCTCTTAACTTTTCTTATTTTACCCTCTATTTTATATTGAAAAGCAGTGAAGGACTGGCTGGCACCATCTCAGAGAACATTGTGGTTTGTTTCCTCATTATGGAAATTTGTGGTTAACTTTGCATTTTGTTTTTTCTTTTCAACATTGTTTCATTGTTCTCTCCCCTTATGCTTAGAAGTATCTTGTT
The DNA here is from genome assembly GCA_013397295.1 of Polioptila caerulea. Lineage (NCBI taxonomy): Eukaryota > Metazoa > Chordata > Aves > Passeriformes > Certhiidae > Polioptila > Polioptila caerulea. The sequence goes on along the minus strand of VYXF01002801.1, from coordinate 130,177 downwards.
CAAAAAAGAAAAGATACTATTTCCCTGTAGAAATAAACCCAGTTCCACTCATGAAGAGAACTATTCATAATATAGGGTTAGAATTAATCTAAAATATGCCCATCTGTGTTTCAGAAAAGACCTCTGATTCATGAAACTCTACTGAATGCCAGTTCAGCTTTTCTGAAAGAGCTAATGTTTTACTGCTAGAAAGTTTAGACAAACATTTTATCCCTCTTAAGTATTAGCCCAGTTCCTTAGAGGAGTGGTCGTACCATGGCAGCTAATTTAGTTACTAACTGTTCTGTTTATCATTTTCCAAAAGGAGTCAATCTAGTCAATGGGAAGAAACAGAGCCCTACAAGGGCTAAATTCACACAACTATATGTCTGTGTATCTTTGTCTTTGTCTTGTTTGAGGAGTAGTTAACGACACTGATTAGGGATGCTTGGTAACTAAAGAGAAGAATCACACTGTTTTATTACAATAATATTATTCACTCAAGCTCCTCTGCATCTTGTCCAAATAATTGTTTCTTTCATTCCTCTTTTGCCATCATATCAGAAGGAAACTCAGAAAGATTCATGGAGGGCAAGTGCTGTGTCATAAAGTGAAAGGAAACAGATGGTCACCCATGACCTGAACAGTAACATTGCAAATAAGCAGTCAGGGCTGAACATCTGCACTCTGGTATCTATAAGCAATAGGAGAGACAGGGTTCTTTACTCAGCTTCATCTAACAGTTTTTCATAGGTATTACTTTATATTTTATTCAGTTGCAGACTTAGATACTTATTTATTGACTGAAAGGTAAATTTCAGCTTTAATTTTACGATTGTGTAACCCAACAAAGACTTGAATGCGGTTTTACGCAATATACAGTAAAAGGCAGAACTTGGGCCTTCTGTGTGGGTGTGTGTACACTTTTTTTTGAGTCTGCATAAAAACATATGAAGATCCTCAGGCAAGCCATAAACCAAACCAGAATTTCAGTTAAAAATGAAATCTCTCAATACAAAAGAAGTGTCTTATGCTTGGTTGATGTGTATCCCAGAGACACTCTTCAGAGCATTGTTCTTCTATTAAGATAAGAGGTTTACCAGAGTCATCAGAATCTTTTTTATACACTATTCCATCACTAATTCAGAATTTCTGTAAGTCTTTTCCTTTATATCTCGAGCAAGGAGTATGGTCTTCCTCAAAATGTTGAGTTCTGCTGATTCACATATAAATTACCTTGAAAATAGCAAATAGCCTTAAACAGCAGAAATATATATCATAACAGTGATTCATCTCTTCATAATGCCTATTTGCAAAGAGCAAGCAGTTTAGTTCTTTCATTTGGATTTTTTGTTGGGTGGATTTGGAGGTTTTTTGGTAAAAAAAAGGAAAGGAAAAAAAATTACACTAAGAATGAAGATAAGTAACTAACTTGAGTCAAAACTTGTCAAAATATTAATCAGTAATTGTTTCTAATTCATTGGTCTCATTTTCAATGTATTCCTTTGTACTCCATAGTGTAACTGTACTCTAGTTATCAATGGTTCATTGTTAAAAGAGAAGAACATACTGTGTGTGTATCCATGGGAGTCTGCTCCAGATCTGGTATCCATTGACCTGGATGAAGGAATAAAGAGGGACTTATTTAATGTGCAGATAATTACATTTTCAGATAACAAGATAGGGAGGACAGCCAGGAATTAAAACTCACCTTGAGAAACCAGAGGTGGAGATCTGACCTGAAAACCGGTCAATAATAACAGTGTCAGAAAGAATCAACTTCACAAACTGTCCTCGATGCTAGAACAACACCTAATCTGAAGTTGTTTGAAAAAATAATACAGATTTTAAGGCTGCTATAAGAATACTAAAAGGCCTGGCACTATGAGATTACATGCAAAGCAGCTGTCTTGTACTTCATGTAGACTCCAAACAAATATTAAGTGTCCATATAGTCATTCTGTATGTTGGCTGTTCATCTGTGTTTAAAATAAATCAAAAAGTAAGTACTGGGGCCTTGACTGTGGGTAACACATTCAGCAAGTGTCAACAGCACTGTCCTGGTGCAAAAAATTCTAAGAACCATACTAGTAAACCTTAGCTGGTTTCCCTGCATTGAAGGAAGGTGTGGACCAAGCAGAAATTGAAAAGCCGTAAGAATCATCAGCTATCTAGAAATAATAAACTCAGATGAAAGAATGAATACATTTAGTACTTTACATGGAAGAGAAAGTAAGAGTATGATAACATGATCCCAAAAATATCAAAGATCAGAATAATCTGTTTTCTCAGCTTATGGTGGATTGCATTCAAAGGGCAGAAAAGAAGATTTGGATTAGGTAAAAAGACAAAAAGCCTGTATGATAATAAAAGAAAATGAGGCATTGCAAGAGATGGGCTGAAGAAATTGTGGAATCCTCATAAGTGGAGGTCTTTAATGCTGTATAAACAAGGAACCATCAGGAACAATGTAAGTAAAATTGATTTAGTTTGAGTTATTGATGAGGCAATCTGACATAGTACCCTAAAGTGCCAAAATTTAGTGAAACAATCTTTGATCCCCACCATTTTACCTAGGAAACATAGTTTGATAACTGATTGAGACAGTACCTAAACCCAAATTGTTCAATATATATATTCTTGATCCACAAAAAGAATTCAGAATTTTTCAATAGTCCTTGTAACTTTGATGAATTTCAGCTCAACAGCAATTGTAGAGTTAAAACAGACATGTAAATCTTCCACTTTTGCTGCCATGCAGTGATATTCTCAAAAAACCTAAACGAAGTAGGTGGGTAGTTCTCACTTTCAACTCTAACTCAGATATTACAGTCAGTGAGCACGCGTAGTGGTTTCATTACTGATTGTCCAGTTTTTTAAGTGAGGCCCAAGTTATTAAAACTAAGCTTTCTAAACCTGGTTGTGTCTGAGCTCCAGACGAACTCATTTCCGTACCCTCTCTGCACATGTTATTAAGATTAAAGGAGAATGGCTCTAAGTAAACAAAACATATTCTAAAATACAAAGGCAAAGATTAAGAATGAAAACACTTTAATGACAGCAAGGCAACAACAGATCATGGAGAATTAAACTGAAATTATATCATCTTCAGTGTGATTTCATTATGACATGCTATCAGAAAATATGGAGTTTTGCTTGAAGTGGCTAATAATGATGGACAGCCCCTTTAATAACCTCACTGGGAAATTTGGAAACTCTGCCCTAGGAAGTAACAAATCCCATGTAACAACATTTCTGATGTAGTTGTTCAGGGAGATCTCAGGAGTCTGATGTGAACCACCAGTCTCCAGTCACCTGGAACTTGTACTCATCACCATGACAAATGCTACAAGTTCCTGAACCATAATCCTTCCAGTTAGCTTTCAGTATACTCTTGATAAGAATGAAAATGAATTTTAGTTTGACCTAGATAATTCTATATTACATCAGAACAAAGCTACTACACTTGAATAAAAAAAAATTATTTTTAAATGAAATATATAAATGAATAGGGACGGAAAAAGCGGATGCAGGTTTTTGTGACAAAGGCCAACATGTCAGACAGAGCAATGTGCCAAATTTTACATGATCTGTTCCATCATATTCATGAGTTTGGAATTTGTCTTTTTTAATGCACAAACATCAGAAAAAGTAGAACATGTCAAGATTCACAAATGCAATTTATCTTACAAATAAACCACTATCACACCAGACTGAACAAGGTTAGCCTTAGAAGGAAGAAGAAATGGATGACAGCAGGGGAGGATTCATCTGATCAAATGTAGACTCCTACAGTGCAAATCTGATCTAGCCAGCTGGATTACCCTTCCTGCTAGTGGAGAAAAACAAGTACACATAGGGTGTTATTCCTCACATCTTATTTAGGATAGGTCAGATTAATTATGCCCCACAGTGCCTTTGTCTTTCTTAAGACTGTAAATGTAACCTAGGAAAAGTAATTCCAATATAGACAGAGAGATTGCAGACTTGTAAGGTGATGTGAGAGAAATTCCGCTCTTAACAACCAGTGGAAGTTATGCAGAAAAAAAAGAAGCTAAAATAAAAACCTAGTTAATCAAGAAGCACATCTTTTTCCTTGTAAAGTTTTCTGAGGAAATATTTATGTCAGGAACATAAACCTGCAAAAAGCAAAATATTTTTCCTGATAAGATTTTTAAAAATAAAAGTTGCAAAACAACATATTTCAATTTAGTTTTCATTCCTCTTCAGTTTTAAGCATTTATTAAGTTGTCTTTTCCTCTCTTTCCCCAAGTGCTTCCAATGGAGACAAAAAATCTGAAGATTTGGTACTAATGAGAGGCTAAAAGTACAGCTATAGACTCAACTCCATCATGGTGTGTGTCTTTGTTGACTTCAGTAGAATTCCGCAAAATGAATTTGACCTTGGATGTTTTCAATCAGTGTGTTCCAAATGAGAAAAAATTGTTGTTAGTAAAGACCAAAGAGGGAAATAAATCAAAGACACAAAGGGCAGCCAGTCGTCCAATTCTCTGTGATGCTCAGTGGGAATTGGGTGCTTAACAGCCCTTAGTATCCTTGAAACTCTCCTCTTGGGATTTGAAAACGAAAAGAGAAATGGGTGACCTTTTTTCCTTCCAAAAATTGCTCCATAAGAAGTTACATCTTTCTGTTATTTTGGGGTGGAGAAATGAAAGAGAGCGCAGAAAGACTGAATAATTTTTTATAAATAAAATTTTACCATAGTGGATGACTCCAGTAAGAAAGTAGGGGGAAGGGATGTCATTTGTTTGCTTCAGTTTTCAAAATGTGTGTTTGAATTAGTTTGCTTTCCTTTGTGAAAAGGCAAGGTAATAAAAAACCCCATGTCTAGATCAAAATACTTCCTGTTCTGAAGGGAACATGTAAGGTTCCTGGAAGAATGACAGTCATAGCTCTTAAAAAATACAAGCATGGGAAGCACATACTTTTGCAAGATTATATAGGTATTAATTAACTCAAAGAGCCAATCAGTCTAGAGAGCTGTCTCTCTCTCTTCTCATACATGCATTAGATTCCCTGTCTCCCTTCACCAACCAAACTGAAATTAAAACAACAAATGTATATCATTTTCCTTTCCACATGATGTGGGAGGCAGGAGAGAAGTCATTAATACATATGGACAAAGTTTAAGATTAAAACATGAATCTAATTCCAGTTGTGACAATAAGTCGGGGTTGAAATGAATTCGGGTCTCTGGACCACTTTGCCTTAACCCAACCATCCATATGGCAAATTACCTGGAATGATTAGATTGCAGAATTGTACCCATGGGCCCCTTAGCCATTAAGCAGGGGGTGCTAGAAACTCTGTCACTGCTTCAACAGAAATGAAAAGGGCAGCTAACATTATACAGGATGTTTCTGTTCTGCAGCAAGTGCCAGGAAGGCAGCAGCTTCTAATCCCTGCTAGGGAGTTCCCCCGTCCTTCCTCTTTTTTACATGCATTTGATTGAAAGCTTTTTACTCATTCCTTGCACAAAAAGGAAGGTAAACACAGCTGTAGGATTTTAATGGCCTGAAGATAAGTGCACATATTTTTGTTGTTTTGGTATTGCAGGCTGTTGACTGAATTTCAAAGAAAGCAGTAACAACAGAACAGTGAGGGATTGTACTGACTCAGGAGATGCATTAATATTCAGACCATTCTACCAAATATGCTTGGGAATATTGTCAAGTATAATAAATTCACCACAAACTCCTGAACTGCTATACATTGCAGGCTACTACAGGCAGCTGGTGAATTCTAAGGTAACTGACCAAAAGCATGAATATATGCTTTATAAATGATTCAGGCCTCAAGCTCCCTTTGACTAAGTGAGAATATGCAGTCAGGTATAAAATGAATAGAGGGGAAATGGCCTTTGTTAAAACAATATAAATGAACACAAGCATGACATGGTTATAGCATGTGACTGTACTCAGAGCATGCTGTACATATCTGATGTCATTACTCGTATTAAGTTCATTGTGTGAATGCTGACAAAGAAGAAAAGGAATTATTTAAGGTCTGTGAGTCTATTCTGTTTTAAACATCATTTAGCTCCATGCAGTCAGGTTACAGCTTGCAATGAACATTTGTATTTCTGGGTGGTAGAAAGTTAAACCCAACACCACACAGACATTTAGAGATGCTGTGAGAGCGTGTCTATCCCCTCAAAAAACAAGAAAACCACAAAAAACGCCCCAAAAACCAGAAAAAAAACCAACCCCCCCCCACATTACCAGAATAGAAGACTGAAGCAGAACTGAGCCATAATTCTCTACACATTTGTGCATATACCTGGTGTACATGAATTGTCTCTCAGTATGAGAGTTTGCTACACATATCCACTCTTCTCTTACAGATGTGAGACAAAGGATCTTCACTACAGTCACTATGCATCTAGAGTGATTCTGATTTATTACTACTTTATCCAGGCTCTTCGTAACTCTGTATCCAAGAAATACCCATTTGCTGAAATTTTCTTCAATTACATGTGCAAAAATCTTTTTCACATTAGATTCTCCTTCTCCTATTGGAATTACATTTCAGAAATACTGCTTGACTCCCAAAGATAATGGATCCTAAAACATGCAGGAAAACACCTCTACTTTCCTGGGAAGCATCCAGGTCCATAAGAGGTCCTGCAATTGGAGCAAAACGACGTGAAAGCCTAATAGAGGTTGAATTTTACTGCTTTGATCTGGTTGTCATTAATCCTCCAGTTCAACATCCTAGTCAGAAGGAGCAAAAAAATTTACAAAAAAAAATAAATAGTGGGTGATTCATTGCACAAGACAAGTCATTAAAAACTAGATGAGTGACTCTTATTGAATTGCACAGCTAATCATTGAATTAAAAAATAGAAAATATTTACAATCTCTTATTTGAGGGAAAATGTTCCTTTTGGTCACTACAGCTTTCTATGTTGTACCATTAAGAAATGACCTGTCCTGAAAAAACTGAACTTAAGATGATTGTTCACTCAGGGATTGCCTACAGTTCCACTGACAATATTACTTGCCTATACACAGTCTCTTCCATATATTGGTCTGGTAAAACAATACACATACCAAGCAGAGCATGGACCAAAGCAGTGAATTACAGAGTAAACTTCCATTTCAGCTGCAGCCCTGGAGCGATGAATTGGAGTGTTAATTGCCTGCTACATGTAATGACATGCAATAATCTGCATATAGGATTATTGAAAATTTGTAAATTAATGGAGAACCACTCATATGAATGGCTGATCAGCTGTATTTATGTGTACACAATCAAAATATCATTTAGGTTGGAAGGGCACTCTAAGATCATTGAGTCCAACCATTAACCCAGCATTGTCAAGGCCACCACTAAACTATGTTCTAAGTGCCACATCTACATGCCTTTTAAACACCTCCAGGGATGGTGACTCAGCTAATTCCCTGAGCAGCCTGTTCCAATGCCTGTCCACTCTTTCATGGAAGAAATTTCTCTTAATATCCAATCTATATATCCCCTGCCATAATTTTAGGCTATTTCCTCACTTACTTCTTGTGAGAAAAGACTGGCACTGACCTTGCTACAGCCTTATTTCAGGTAGTTGTAGAGAGTGATATCTTCTCTGAGCCTCCTTGTCTCCAGGCTAAACACCTACAGCTCCCTCAGCCTCTCCTCACATAATAAACTCTCTGGACCCTTCCCCAGCTCCATTGCCCTTCTCTGGACTCATTCCAGCACCTCAATGTCTTTCTTGTAGAAAACTGAGCACAGGATTTGAGGTGTGGCCTCACCAGTGCTGAGTACAGGGGGAAGATCACTGCCCTCATCCTCCTGGCTACTGTATAGCTGATACAAGCCAGGGTGCCATTTGAGCTTCCTGGCCACCTGGGCACACACTGGCTTATGCTCAGCCAGCTGTTGAACAGTGTCCCCAGGTCCTTTTCCACTGGGTAGCTTAATATCATCCTCAAATTCAGTGCCTGCATCTGTGCTTGAACCAGATGTCTCTGCATTCATGCATTCTGCACATATAACTGCACAAAGGAAAAGGTATGAAGAAAGGAGCTTTTAAAATATCATGAGATAAAGCATTTTAAGCATAAACTAGCATTTCAGGACTACATCATTCTAGTGGGTTTAATTACAGGGAACACTGTAAGCAGTATCTAATTAGCTGAGCACTTGGGGCCTCAAATTTCTCATGATGTTTTCAGGAAAATATTTCACAAATATCTATCATCATCTGCATGGGCTGTAAACAGAAGGAAAAAAAAAAACAAGCATAGAAATCCGAGCACTTTCAAAATAATAATCCTTGTATACAATATTTTCAAACAACTTGGAATGTGAAAACAAATCCTTATGTTATGAAACTGAAAATCTTCATGAAAACCTTAACTGTAGTCTTATAGCTGCTTCAGCACAGCACAGAGTCAGTGCCCTGAAAAAACTAGATGAACCAGCCCCTGATTCTTACACTATTTTTGCAGCCCTGGCTCAATTCTCTAGAAAAAGACATCTGCATTTACAAGGAATCCTCTCTTTGTCTGGCATACTCTCTTTCCTCCAGATCTGGAATGCTTTGAAACACTAAATCCATGATCAGATTAATTACACAAAATCAATCAGGTACATTGGTTTTCCAGTGGTGTCATTGTGACACGACAGCAGGAATTCCCAAATTCCACAGACATGAATAATCCAACAGCCTGTATTTCTAGTGTTATTCTTGATATGGATTTCACCATTAAATTCAGACACGTGACTAATATAAATAGGAAAGCTTTACAGGAAACACATCAGGCCCTTGGAGAGAAATTGAATTCTGACCCAAATTTTATGTCTGGTACCAATCTACCCTGGGCTAAGTCAAATCATGACCTGACATTTGGGCAAATTCCCAGCTGGCTTTTACAGTGACAGTTCTGGCCTGGCCACAGTGCTTTCTCTAGTTTTCTTAGTGCTTTAGAGACACAAGATAGGGCTTGAGGGTTCTAGTTTTCAATAATATTCTCTATTCCAGGCCCAGACAAACAAAACTAAATTTAGCTAGAGGTATGCAAAGAAGTCTTTCTCTTCCAAGTATATTCTAACATAAAGAAACATTGGAGATAATATCTTACAAAATAAGATATTATTTAACTGAAATTCCTTACAGTCCTAGTAAAGATCTAGCTAGCAGTATGATCTTTGCTAATGAGATGGCTTCCTGAGAGTTTGGCATACAAAGGATTAGAAACACCAATTGCACTTATATCAGTGCATGAATGACAAATAATGACAGTTAAGGAATCTTTAATAATAATCATGATGACTTCCTCTGGAAAACAGTCCTATAACTTTATTCGATTTACAATATTTTGCTGAAAGATATGTAAATTCTTAGGAACAAACGGGATATGTCTTATTATTCTGAGTTTTAAATGACCTACAGTTTGCTCTGAAGAGATCTTATGAATCTATGAAAGTTTATAAGCAGAATTTTTATTACAGTTTATATATTTTCAAAGATTAAGGTGTACAGTAACTACTTTATTTACCAAGTCTTATAGTGGAGGGGCAAACATAATAATAGCAATTAAAATAGAAAACAGCAGGAACACTGAGCACAGCAGTCTGGTTACAATGGAATTCCTGCTGGTAGGACAACAGGAACAGATCAAACAAGAAGCAGTACTGAAGAGAAAAGGAGCCAGCAAAAATAATGAACTTTTAAATTATAAACAGAAATAGACAACCTTCCCTTTAAACAATGTAAAAAAGGTGAATATAAAATTCAGTTACATGAAATAGGCAGAAAGCCACTATGAATAGAAACACTGTAGACAAGTTATTATAGAATGAGGGTTGTTTGCTGCATGGTTGTCAGTGAAAATGTATTGCTCTTATATTCCTTTCAAAATTAAAATGCTGCATCTGGGGACAGCTGTTGACTGATAAGGAAGGACTGCCTGGATTTCAGTGACATTATTTCTCTGCAACAGTATGTAGAAATTAATTTAGTTAAAGGGAAGACATGAAAATAAAACTGAAATAGAATGGATTTAAAGATGCTTCTTTTCCAAAACCCAGAGTTCATTATTATTATTATTGTTATTGTCATTGTTATTATTATTATTATTATTATTATTTAGTTTTTATTTCCCTTCAATTTCTGGTGCTGAAATATGTTTCTTTCAGATGATTCCCTCCTGTCTGCAAATCCACATAACTGAGATGTAATGACAGTTGTGAGCATTAGGAAGAGTATTCTATACATGTTTTGATTGAACATTTTTCCATTCTGTATCCTATTTTTAAAGGCTTTTTATTAGCTGAGTGAATATCAGCCAATACAAGATTTGCCTGGAAATGGACCAATAGCCACACCTTTGCTGTCATTTGTGCACAATGCCTAGGGATTTAATGGAATAGAATACCTGCTTTATATAAAATATTCATTTTAAAACAAAATGAGATCAGGCTTCTTTTTTATTTTTGGGTTGGTTATTTTTTGTTGTTGTTTTTTTTTGGGTTTTTTTTTTTTTTTTGTCACCTAGAATCAGAAAGGAAACCATAAACAAGCAATTCCCAGATGCTATATTGGATGCTGCTTCTCATACATTTATATTTAAGGGTATTTTTCCTGGAAAAAAAAAAATTCTTTTGTGTTTATCTCACTGAAATTCAGTACCTCTTGTATGGAAATAATCTCATTTAATATCTTCTAACATTCTATGGGAATAAAGGTTCATTCCCAACATTCTCAGAGGAAATCTTAATTATATGTTGCCGTGAAAAACTGAGTTATTCAGATACAGTTCTATAACTTTCCAATTTTACTTATACTATAAAAGGTGGTCCTTGTAGTAAAAAAGACAGTTCTTCCAGATGCATCAAATGCCTGAAAAAATATCCACAGATCAACAATTTATTATTTAACAGAGACTTTTCTCCTCCTCAGGAATGGAGCTGAAAAACATTGCTAGTGTGATCCCTAGATCTCCTGATTCTGATGAAATTTTATTGTGATGACAGTGTCCTACTCAAACACCAGTGTCTAGACTCATATGTCACAGCATCAATAATTTACCCTTTTATTTATAAAGCTCGTCCTGTTTTACAAGCCACGATGCTCTTAGATAAGTAGTCAAGATATTCAGTGTATTTTAAATAAGGTCACAATAACTTTTGATAACATGACAAAGAAGGCCTTCACAAAGCTTTCAAATGGCCAAGAAATTTAAAAAGCATTAAGTTTGCACAAGGAAGCACTCACTACAAAAGCACCAGATAACCTTAACTCTGCCCTTTCTGTATGTGAACACTGTCCTTCTCAGTACATAACTACCTACTCTTCTTATTAAAACAAAAGCCTCGTGCTTTCTCACTCAGTGCCAGGGTGTATTGTTCTCAGGGAGCACAAGCTGCTTGATACTCCATTTGACCCACATAGTTTATTTACTGCACACAGCCAAAGCCCTTCTCCAGGCACTTCAGCACAATTCAGTGTTCTTGGCCTTGTTCAGCGTCTCACAGGTACTGGGACAGCCTGGTCACGAGCCTGCTCCAGTCACTGAGGATCTTTCTATGCATTTCACTGCTCTTGTGTTTGACCTGAAGGAGGTGGGTGTCCTATGGAAGAGCAGAACCTTTAGGCCTTTAGGCAGGGCTGGTGGCATGACACGAAACAGTCAGGCACAGCTGAGGATGAAATCATTCCCTAGTGAAATTTATCCTTCTTGTATAGATTTACAGAGGAAAATGAAGATTCCTCCCTGCTCAACAGAAAAGACAAATAAACAAAAAGCAGTTTATTGGTTATTTGCTTTGAAAGGAAAAACGTACTGATCTGAGAAAAATACATCTTTGTGAAATAACTCCAAGTCTATATGCACTGTCATGTGTGGCATGTAAAGGATTTTTCTCAAAACTTTGTATTTTTATGCATCCACCTTCATACACTCATATTGAGTCTGAACACAGACAATCTGGTTCAGAAAAAAAATAGTTTACACCTGCATTATGATGCAGAGAAATAAAAAAAATCATTTTTCAGAAGCTACTGAAAAACAAATCCCTGATGCGTTCTCAATCCAGATCTCAGCTTTCCCATCTACTACAAAAACATAAGATTTCTTCCCTCTTTTGAAAATTGAGGTCTTTTCAATAAAATGTCCTTCCTATTCTCCCCTCCTGCTAACTCTTTCTCTCCTTGGGGATAGAAACATACCAGCTTTTTTTGTTACAGTTCTCAGAATAAAACCATCTCCCTGGCAGCAACCAAGCAGAAATCTTTTAAGTAAGTGACTCATAAAAAGGGAGAAAAAAAAGTCTATGAAACTCTGTGAGATCCATTTGGACTCTTTAAGATAATTCAGAGCTGCCCATCAAGAACAATCCTTGGTTCTTCTCTTTCAGGTGTCTGTATTTCTTCCTTTCCCTTGGAATTTGTATAGATGCATGGTACAAGACCAATAGCACACTAACACAGGTAAAAATAAAATTAAAAAAAAAAAAACCTAAACAGTTTTCTACTCAGTTGAAGTCCTGATCTCACAAACATTACTCAGTTGTTTTTGGAGATTTTTTTTATATTAAAATGTTAATCTTACCAAAAAATCGTTTTTAAAGGATACTCCCTCACAATGATAGTGAGGAGTATCTGGCCTGGCTTTTTTTTTTTT
>VYXF01002801.1:94374-117503 GCA_013397295.1 Polioptila caerulea | reverse complement strand
TTTTTTTTTTTTTGTTAAGATTAGGACCTTAACAGGAAATCCCAGGAAAACTTCCATCATTGTAGTCAGGAATTTATGTAAGTCAGAAAAGAAGAAAAACTTGAATAACTGTGTCAGCATTTATCTGTGCAAACAGTAAAATTCACAGTTAAAAAAAACAAGGGAAATCTTAATAAAATTCACATTAACTGTGGTATTTTAAAAATCTTTTCAAAAGAGAAGTCAAATGCTATTTAATAATTTGAGATAAATGTTCCAAAGAATAAAGTCTCAAAAAATGCATAAAACATTTTAAGATAATTAACCACACAGAATCAGTGAGGGGCTTGGTGCTTTGAACTGTGTTTTTCCAGAGCAGACATAAAGTCAAGTTTTTGCAAAAGTCAATCTGTTATGAAACATGAGGCAGCTAACAGAGCATCATTGGTGCTTATAAAATATCCTGCATATTTATAATTTTAGAAATTCTACAACGAACAATAGCTCAAAACACAGGTCGTTGAACCAGTGCAAATATTATCTGTCTAACTAATATATTCACCAAGCTTTCTGCAAATAGCATCCTTGAGGAAAACCGCAAAATCAGATGGGTTTGCTGCTGCTTTCTTAGGCTGGCGCTGCATTTCTGTTTTTAAAGCTAATGTTTCACAGCCTTTCTCGAAACTAAAAAGCATCTGACTCAGAAAAATGTCCTTTTCTGTACAGAGAAAGAAGCAGGCAGAATTGCTTTCCAGCACACATCTGCGCCTCTCCTGAAAACTCAGGGAACTACTCGTGACCGCAGGAACAAATGATTTCTTAATCGACTGTGCCACCATGAGGCCAAAGAACACAAATGCACCAAAATCACACAAATATCTTTGCTATCAAATATTTTTAAAATTAAGAGCCTTCATAAGCATACATTTATGCTTTAGAAACTTAGAAATTTAAGAATTAACATATGTAACCAGAGAATACACTATTTTTTTATTCTGAATTAATCACAAATGGCTTGCCAAAGCTTTGGAACTCACACTGACTTTTTTCCCTTGTACACAATAATTTGAGAGGTTGTACTGGGAAACACATGAGGTTTTTTGGCAGGGAAGGGTAGCATTTTAAATTATGTTCAAAGAAGTTGCTCATTTTATTGATTTTATTTTTCATGCAATGTTTTGTAACTAAAATGTGGCATATTCACACACATGTACCCACACACAAGGTGTCTGTTTGGAGGTTCTGCTTTAAAGAGTCAATATCTTCAAATTTCTCAACTTCTGCTCACACAGATGGGTACCTGCCTTCCTCATTCTCTGCTGGCCCAGGTTTTTACAGCCCTTGCACCTGGGTTGGGGCAACTCCTGGTATCAACACAGGCTGTTGGATAAACAAATTAGGAGCTGCCCTGCTGAGAAGGACTCAGGGGTGCTGGTGGATGAGCTAGACATGACCCAGCAATGACCACTCACAGCCCAGAAAGCCAAACTTTCAAACTTTTCCTGGGCTGCATCCAAAGCAGCGTGGGCAGCAGGGCTGGGGAGGGGATCCTGCCCCTCTGCTCTGGTGAGACCCTCCCTGCAGGGCTGCCTCCAGCTCTGGGGTCCCAGCACAGAAAGGACATTGGCCTGTTGGAGCCAGTCCAGAGGAGGGACACCAAGATGAGAGGGACCCTTCCCATGAGGAAAGGCTGAGATCAAAGCCTGAAAGCCCAGAGAAGAGAAAACCTCAGGGTGACCTAATGTCAGCCTTCTAGCCTCCTGAAGGGAGCCCACAAGATGGAGAGGGAATTTTTAAAAGGGCATATAGTTACAGGAAGAAGGGGAATGGCTTTAAACTGACAGTAGGTTTAGAAATTAGGAACTAAGTCTTTAGTGTGAGGGTGGTGAGGCACTGGAACAGGCTGCTCAGAAAAGTTGTGGATGCTTCATTCTCATGAGTAGTCAAAGTCAGGTTGGATGGAACTCTGAGCAACCTGATCAGCAACCTGAGCAACCTGATTCTTCTTTTTTACTACACAGCTAAACACAGGACTCAAAAATGGGCTTTTCCTTTATAAAAATTAATGTCTCAAAAGATCTGGTTGGATCCATTTAACTTCTAGTTCTGAACACCATGTCACAACAAGATTAGCAAATATACCACAGCACTGGAAAAAGCAGTACGTAGATATTCTAATGGAAAAAAAGTAAGCCAAATCTTATCCTCAGAACTAGAGAAAACCAAAATTATTTTTCCAAAAAAAATAGTTGTATGGCATTCACATATGCCCATCCACTTCTTTGGGATTCTTTCATAGCTTTTGCTACATACTATTTTTTCCCCAGTTTATTTAAATATTTCTTCATTCTTCAGAAAAGTATCATTACTTAAAATTACTGCCTCATTTTAATACATCGCATTACCAGAATTCCTGAATAATACACAAGTAACCATAGTTTATTTTCCAGTAAGAGGTTTTTTATAACATTGATCTTGACAGCATTCCTGACTTGAAGAAAATAAGATTGTCAGAATTTGGGAAAGAAGATCAGGAAAATCTATCATATATATTACCAGCATGGTCTTAATTTGTCAGTGAAGGGTATCTTTTCTCATGCAAAGGACAGAAATGGATGCAGCATATTGATGCTAGCATTGTGATGTGTATAGAGGGACTCTCCTGCTCTGGTATGTTGGAAGCTTATTAACGTTTTATAGCCTTTCTTTCCAAGGACATATCATGAAATAGGCTGTAATTAATTCAGCACAAACATTCAGAAATGAAACTATTCAAAGTCAGCAAATGCAAGTAAAAAAAAAAGGCTAAAAAGCTTTTCTGTTTTCATTTTGATGCCAGTAGATAGATATATTAGACCCCAGATTGTTCAGTTTATTTTTGCACTTAGTTTCACGGAATGTAATTGAAATTCTCATGAGAGAAAGGCAAATGAATTTGGCCCAGTATGTTTTTGAACAGAGTATTGTGAGAAAATGATACAGATACTTAAATGCATCTCTGACTTCTTTATAAAGATATAATTTTCCACATATATCAAATTTCATGCATATTGATTGTCTCTAGACAATTCAGAGAAAGCCAGTTAGATTTAGAATGCTTTATTTTGACTTTGTGATCCTTTTTAAGATTTTAGTCAGTAGAAGACAGGCTTTTTTGTAATCATTATTATTAATCAAGATCATCCTGATTTTTACAGCCCATGTGGTCAAGCCTACACAGCCAGCACTTTACCATTACATCATTATATTTTTTGTAATGATGCATGGACAAATGCACAAACACTCCAAAAAAAATGAAGTAATAACTATCACTGTGAAAAGCTGTTTTTATCATTGTGCTGAACTTCTCCAACAGGAGCACGCAAATTAATTCATCTCAGCCAAGGGTACTTCAATCATTCTAAGATGCTGAAGATATAAAAAATGCCTTTATTTTTTCCCTTCAGTTCATAATGGATAAATGTATTTTTTCTGTCTTGTTCACATTTCTGTCCTAAAACTGTCCTTAACATCACCCAGAATGGACAGCATTTAGCTTTGACTTCAAACCAAATCATAAATCAAATATTTTATGATTTGCTTAGTGTAGAAATGGGAATTAACCAGACTTTTTTCAGCTTCCAGAAAGAATACAAAGGTTTACAGTCCAAGTCAATATACAGCTATTAGCATTAATTATTGATGTGATTAATACTTATTTTGAAGGGCTGTTTGAAATTTTTAGATGTCTATGACCATAATGATCTCTATCCTTTGTCCTTCACATCTATTTATAACTAGACCCTTAGCATTTAAGTAGACTTATCTAAGAAGCAGAAAATATTATCTTCAAAAGTTAAAATTAGCTGTCAATCAGTTTTCCTGAATACAACAGTATAAGGTAATCCTAAATCAATTTTCATCTATTTGGGAAGACTGCCCTTTTAATTTTCCAGCTTCTGTCTAATTTCACATGAATCTGGCATGGTCTTTCAGAGCCTGAAGATCCAAGTATTGCCTTTAATTAACTACCTAGGAAGATACTGGAGGTAAGTAACCACATATCTGTTACTTTATGTTTTCTGCCTGTGTATAAATCTCTTTCTGCTATCATTTTAATTTACTTTGAAGCAGGCTTCTAATCAGTTAAAGAACTTCCTCGGACTGACTGTGGGTAGACAGTATGCAGTCAAACCACTGTACAGGATTTGCTAACTCACAGTTATGTTCAAGATATTACAGACAGAGTCACCCTTCACCTCCCCATGCAAAATGCCCTTCCAACATCTCATGCAACATAATTTCAGGCAGCCTAGGCCTCTAGAAAGTGCCAGGTGCTCTAGGTTGACAAGGCATGACTGAAGGTCCAGTGGAAAAAAAAACAATTGTTGGAGAAGGAGATAGAGAAAGGAACTATAATACAAAACTGTTTGTGTCCCAAACCCATTTGTGTCCAAGAAAAACAGGACAGTAATAGCAGATTCAGCAAATGAACAGTATTTGCCTGCTTGGGCAGTAGAGTTACAAGGAAAACTTCAGTTACTGGAAAATGTTATTTTCACTTGTAACCTGACATTTGAATAGACAGAGGATAAATGCATAGTTCATGCATTATATATCTGGTCAAAATGTTGCTCAGATGTTCACACTAGAGAAAATTCTGAAATGGTATGGCTAAAGCACTTTGACTATACATTCCTAATGTTACCTCAGATGCACATTTTCTCTAAATAGAGAATATTTATTAGCCTACAGTCTTCATCCTAAACAAGTCTTGACAATAAAAAACTTATTACTTTACCTCCCAACCTCACTCCCACACTCACGGAAACAAAACACCTCATTCCAAATGACAAGAAGAAAGGCAATTGAAAGGGAAGCTGTCCCTCAGGACGCACTATTTGTATCTTGCCTCTTGAGGACACACTGTGTCACCACCACAAGTGCTGTTCTCCTGACTTCTCAGCACCTATTGCAAAGCCCAGACTCCCAATGTGCACTGCTAAATTTTTTTGTTCTCTTTGCTATTAACCGTGGATCACGGCTTAATGGTGGGTCACAGAAGGTCCAAAATGAGGGGATGAAGAAGCCATAGAGGAATACACTTTAAAAGTTTCTCTGTGGCTTCTTGTCTTCTTGCTTTTCAGTGCTTCAAATTTGCCTGTACAAAGTGGTATGGTTCTGAGAATGGGGCGGAAGTGCTGCTACAGTTAGAAGAATATTTTCTTTTTAACAGCTTAAAGCTTTTACTTTCTACTTTGTAGGGGAAAAAATCTGATTGTAAAGATTATAAAATTTTAATGTTGTCCCCTTGCTCTAAATTTCCAGTAACAAATAATATTTACATTTTTAGAAGACCAATTTCATATTGATATTCATTTATTAATCAGTCTTAGACTGATTGTTACAGTTTTGTTACAGTTTTGTTACAGTTCTTAAAAATTTTATTCATCATTAGTTTTAAAAGGCCTTAATAAATTATATAAAAGGAAACAAAACAGCATGGAAAAACTCTAAGAAGCTCTGCCTGAGTGAGAAACAGCAGCTTTTACAGAGAGCATTCAGAACTGCATGCCCCTTCGGAAATCTTTGAAACAGAAGCTTAAGCTGTCAGACCCTGATTAATGCTTCAATTTAAATCCTCTGATCCTCACTACGAATACAAAATTTGTTTGGAGCAAATAAAGGCGCCACAAGTGGTGTTACTCCAACTTTGCCACTTGAGGGCAGTCATTTCGTGTCCTGTAATAAAGTGGTGATTAAGCAGCAATTTCCCATGTTGGCACTTAGGCTGCTCTGAGCCAAACTCTGCCATTGATACACGGAAACTGAAAACTAACACCATTTATCTCTTCAGAATAGCTAATTTGATCTGAAATTCATCTCAGTCAAACTCTGGGAGAGAAAGATAATAAGCTGTGTCAAAGTCCGCAATCCACAATCATGGGATTAGTGTTCAAATGAAAACTCAAAAAAGGAACAGTTTAAAAGATACTGAGAAAAAAATAGATGGTTTCAATCAACTGGGCCTCAAAGATTTGTCCTGAAGTATGGAAAGCACTTAAAAGCAAATATAAGTGCCTTATATTACACTTACACTGCAAGCAAATCCTGAAGGATTTGCCCTGAAGCAATCTCAGCATTGTTAGTGGCTGTGGTTGAACAAAATGAATAGAAGAGGAGTGACATTCCTGAAAAAAAAGAAGAAAAGTGAAAAAAAAAAGTGGAAGATCTTGAGAGCAGGGCAGAAAAAGGAGAGGCCAAATTACAGCAGATTAGCCACCTCAGTTCAGAACTATAAAATACTGACAAACAATAAAGAAATTTGTAAGCTCTTGAAAAGTACAAAGGAAAGGAGGAAGTGCCAACCTAGGCTGCCTAGATAAAAACCTTGTCACACCAACTTAAGTGGCATCCATAACAGAATACAGGGTCTCATGAAAAAAAAAAGAAGAGGAGAACTAAATGTGATATATATTTTAACTTTTTTCACATCAACAATAGCTCAGATAGCTTTAGTAAAAAAATGCTGTCAAATCATGGTTTAGCTAACGCCACAGTCTAGAAAAAAACATGCTTGAAAATATGCACATAAAGAAGAGTTATCAAATAATTTACAGTTTCAACAGTAGGACATATTTTGACTTTCCCATTGATTCTGCCAGTGCATTCTGCTCTCATTCAGAAGTCCCCTCCAGCCACTGTCTCACAGAGTTAATTCAAACACGATTGTCCTGAATTGCTCTGCAAGGCCTACACTCAACGCTTCCAGCTTCTTTTTAAAAATGTGTTTCTGCTTTACTCTTAGATTCATTCATCCACAGAAAACAACACTCCTTTTAGCCTAGATCCTCTTGCTCTCTCTGCATTACAATCCCCACAAATCTTGCATATCTTGACGGAGAGTTGAACACATGCCATTTGCTATGAACCCATGTTATGTAACTTAAATTCTGTATACTTTTACATTGAGATACTCATTTAAATTAAAGGGCTTCTTTATATTTTCTATTTTGTCTTTTTTATTTGTTTTTAATTTTCAGTAGAAAGGTACACATTGTTTTGCAAGGCAGCCAAAGCAATTTTTTAAGCAAACTCAGGTCTTGCAGTTATTAATGGATGGCTCTCTTTGTATATACCTCTTCACACCATGAGTGTGGAACTCTTGTATGCTCTCTGTGACAAATATAAACTTCACATGGATCCAGTGAGGATAGTGTTTGGATTCCATCATTTTCTCTACACTGAAGCTACTGTAAAGGCCCTATTGACACCTCCCATGGCCCACAAGAAGGCAGCAACAGGAGGTGAACGGATGATAGAGACTCCTTCATTTTCGTGACAATAACTGCTCTGAAATTCGATACTTACTGTAGCTTAAAAAGCATGAATTCAGTTCCACTGATGGCAAAATTACTGTTTTGAAAGAAGAGTAGTAATAAATTTTACTAAAGTATCAATATTGCACTGAAAAGAAAAATGTTTTTCTTACTATAGAGAAAGCAGATTCTACAATATGAATTGGATTACAGTGAAGATGTTCAGTTTTTTATAGTTCTTAAATGACCTTCAGAACATCTCTTAAAAGAACAAAAGAAAGCTTGTGACAGTGTGAGTGCCATAAGCATTAGAAAGGCTGAGCAGATCTTGATTGAAGGCAGCATCACCTTTGTTGACACTGCAGATATCCCCTCTTCTAAAGGACTCAGGGACCTCACAAAGGGTGGCCAAGTTGATAGGATTGATATTGTATTTGGAACTTCCATTTAATATGAAGTAGGGATATTAGTAAAATCTGTATCGTATTTGCAAGAGACTATCAAGGTTATCCATTGGAAGGGAAGGAGGGAGGGAGGCACAAAGGGAGGCAAGGAGGGAGCAGGGAGAAGAGAGGACTGTTTGTTTTTTATCTTGTTATCCCACACCCAAATAATTTCATGTGATCTAGCCATACGACTGAAGGCTGCATGGTTTTAGCAGGACACCAGATGACAAACCAACCCAGCAATGGCTGGGCATTACTGCCTTACCCAGGAAAGACTTTAGCACTGCCATTTTAAAGAATTGGGCAAATTATCTGTTGCTCAAAGAAATTAGTAGCTTATAGTGCTTAAATAAGACCACATACCTCTTACAGAAAGTCGATCAAAACACTGATTTTAAAAAGAATTCAGAATTTCAGTTTGCACTAATAAGGCAAAGGGCACAGCTTTGCACCAACCACCCAAACATTTATATTTTACCAGCCATTTTTGTTCCCTTATCCCCCTATTTTCCACACTTGCTCCTCCCCAAATCTCCTAAATCCCTCCCTTTTCATCTTTGGCTCCTGCCCAGAATCCCGAGGCTATTGTCTCATCCCAAGATGCTCTTCCTCTGCCTCCTATCATGTGTCCCATCACAAGGCACTGACCCTCCTTAGCTGAAAGGTGGACACCTACTCCCAATGAGTGATGATGATGGATTTTATGCCTGGATACCAGGGCTGGGGCTCTCCTGGGGCAGCCATCAGCTTTGTGAGATATTACTCTGTCTGCAAATTAATGGAGAATAAAAACAAATATTCACTTCTAGCTAATTGTCCATTTCCTACAGAGCAAAATGCACAATAAGTCCTAAAATGATCCTGCCAGTGATGTAATACTACATTTCATATTTCTTTCTCATCTTCCAAAATTTCAGGATAATGGGAGATATGTCATTTTGCTAGTTTTAGACACTTAGAAAAGTTATGTGCATCCCTTTATCTCTACAGCTGAAAGCAGCCTAAAATGTTTTGTTACTTTCCAATATCAAATTTATCCCTAGAGAGAAACTGCAATTTTTAGTCTCTCTAAAGATGAAGAAGATGGATTGGAAGAAACTTTCCATGACTGCATTTATTCCATTCCCATTTATTTAATGACATAATGCATTGATGGTTAAGCACCAAAGGAAAGTTGATGGCAAATTATTTTTTCACAAATTTAATACACTTTAAGTAACATGTATTTAAACAACAACAACACATAAAGAAATTTATTTTACAATATACTCTCAAACTTAATACACCTCAATATAGCTTTTAAACTTAACATTAATGTGTCAGAAAAAAAAAAATACAGACCAAACCCCAAACTCCAGTATAAAGTAACCATTTTACTGCTCACAAAACTACTGCAATTATTGTAAGGTTAGAGGCTGACAGAAGATACACTATCGATCGTTTGCATAAGGAACATTTTAAATGAGATTCATACAGAGTATGAATATTAGGAAGTCAGTAATTTTTCTATCTTTATATCATATTTTCTCAAGTAAACAGTCTTGGGAAGACTGCAGAATCTTGCTAAATATTAATTCTGTTCAGGTTGAATGTCAAACTGATTTCAACTAAATATTTTTGGAGGGTGACGTTTTGAAATACATTAAAACTGGAAAGCATTTAAATAGTAATTTGAGACATGACGAATTGTATATATAGGAGCAAGAAAAAATAGATTTGAGAGAAAAGGTCTTAACACTCTGGGATAAAATGGCAGTTTTTTCCATAAAGCCTTTTCAAACATAATCTTCATATTCTCCAATTTTCCTTGTATCTCTGTGCTTTTTCCCCATCGCTCTGGAAGATTCCCTGAGACCTCTGCAAGATCCCAGTAGCTCTGACAGTAATTCCTTACCATGCAGACACTGGTGTTCAGTGTTCCCTGAAGGGTGAACTAGTCAATGACACTTTGTTTCTGCAATATTGTAACTTAGCAAAGTTACTTATAGACCAGGAATCTGATTTTAAACTTTTTTTCTTCTTTTATGTCATCATCCACCGGCCCACTTGGTTATATGTAATAGTGAAGAGAATTTTCACAGAATTATTTATGTTGGAAAAGATCATCAAGTCCAATCTTTAATCGACTTTTACCACACACAAGTTCATTGCTCCTTTCAGCCAATACTAAACAACCAATTTGAGTCCAATTTTTCCAAGATGCCATCGCTATCAGCTGCAGACTTTGCCTTGTTTTTTTGGCATGTGCATAGGCCTCTACCAGCTGCTTTAATAGCATGGTTCTTTTGATGTCACAACAGACATACTAGGAATATTACATTTCTCAATCTTTGAGAAAGTTACAAAAGTATAATCTCATATACTTTCCTGTAACCGTGAAGGGGGGTCCAGGCTTGCACTTTTCAACAAAATTGCTGATAATAAAAAGAGCTTAGAATGTCAATATGAGCTTAGACCATGCCATGTGCTTTTGTATTTATGCACAAATAGGCACTTTTTCTTGTTTCTGACATTATCTTGAGTATATTCTAACTCTTCAATTTTAACACTCCTTCTTTGAATACTAAAGGCTGCAGACTATCACATCAATCCATTAGTTTCTGCATTAAAAAAAAAAAAAAATCTGTTTCTGAAAAAAATTGTCAGTTCCTGAGAGCAAGAACTGGAGTGTGGGTGAATTCCGACAGCTACACCCTGTGCAAACAGCATTTCCACAGTAAGTCAACTGTATTGCTCTTGATAAATCTCTTTGCAAAAATTATGATCAAATAGTAACCAAGGTTTGGAGAATCCAACTTCATGTTTATTACTTCCTGTTACAGACACACGGGCATATGGACGAGAAGCATAATAGCAAAATTAGTATATGAGGATATGTTTTACCACAAAAGAATTCATGTTTTTTCTTGTTAATTAATAAATAAAACCTATTAATATCATGTCATATTAACTTTATAACATTTCTAAATTTTTACTTAGTACATTTGTAAGCTAACTACTACGGATGTTTTAGCATCACTTTTCCACGTTAATGAAGTTTGGCTGTGTTTTCTATAATTTTCACATGGTATACATTAGAAAATATCACATGCATATAGACAAAGAAAGACAAAACTAAAATTTATCAACAGATAAAGGATTATTAAACATGGTGCAAGATATATAACTGGTGAGTATAGTTTGCAAATATATGCATCAGTTAATTGACTAGGAATAACTCAAAATTTTGCTGTGCTGGTGTTATTGTTTCCATGGTCTCTTCTGAGCTGGAGGATTCTCTTTTGTGTATGCTATATATATATATATTACTGACTCTTGCAGGTGGAGCAATCCTTTGTAGTTACACTACCATATTACAGACATTAGCATTGGATGGTCTCATGTTGACTGGTGTGATTTTGGCAACACAAGTTCATGGATTCCAAATTTGAACTTCTGCTGCTTCTTCTTGTTTCACATTATCTTTTCTGAATTGAAAATTGGCTTGGAATTTGTTTTGGGATTTTTTGTTTTCTTTTTTTTTTTGTATTCTCTCACACTCATGCTACCAAGAATTTAACTTTGTTCAGGAAGTTTTCATGTGGGTTGACAAATTTACTTTGCTTGGCAAATTTAAATGACTTTGATAAAAATGAGTTCTTTGTGTTTGAGACCTAGGACAAGTCATAACCTGATCTTTTATAAAACCCCCAGCATTCTTGCATTGTTAAGTCAGCTGTCTTCTTTCTCTATCTTGCTTTTTTACAGTCTTTAAAAAGGTTCAATTTATGTATGCCATTCTAGCTTTTCAACTTACTGAAAAGCAAGAAGGAACCAAACCCAAGGTGCATCCAAAATGTTTCGCTATGCTCATAATAGACATTTCTAGAGGAGTCAAAACTCAGAGTATCACAGAATCACTGAATGGCTGGGGCTGAAAGAGGGCTCTGGAGGTCATCTGGTTACAGTCCCTGCTTAAGCACAGTCACCTGAAGCAGGATTGCATCCAGGCAGCTTTTAATAACTCCAGAGAAGAAGAGCCCTTCTCCCTCATTCTCTTTGCTGCTGCTTTGTGCTCTCTTCAGGACAAGCTGTTGTGATGAATGTACCCTCCCTGCAGGGGTGGAGAGCACCACGGTTCAAGCACCAGCACCCAGCGGGCCAGGACTGGAACCAGCCCTGCCGGGCAGGCTGCGAGGTCTGTGCTGGGCTGCATCTCCTCAGGAACAAAGGAGTCCAGGCCATGCCTCATCAGGAGCCCGAGCTGGGGCTGGACAGAACTAAAACTGCAATGCCTACAGCCAGGGAGGGGGCTGCCTGCGAGTCAATCACTTTACACTCCACAAACACCCAAGCCCACTGCCTTCTCCTGCACCACTGCTGCCATCTCAACCTTCCACGAGCAGGGCCACTGCTCCAGGTTACTGCTCAGGGTCCCAGATCTGATACGTAAAACAAGGTAAGTAAGACATCACATTAGTAAGACATCAAATATGCTGAAGCCCTTTACATATATCCAGCAGTAGCTCAATTATTTGAAGTGTGATAAGTAGCAATGTTTGACTACTGTCTAAATTGTTGCCTAAATCAATGTCTAATCACCATCTAAACTATAATTTCAATGAGCATTTAAATAATTCTCTATCCATTTAACATCATAGCTTAATTAACCTTAAGCTATTTCTTTATCAATATTTTTCATGCAATCATCAATTAATTACCATTTGATTAGCATATGATCATTAATAAAAACCTTTTTGTTACCCCCATAATTATGACTTCTCTTGATACTTTATTTGCAATAGTTAGTGTTTTCTTTTTTAAACAGCTGGATAATGCAGCTTTTCTTACTTTACTAGATGTCCCAGGGAAAAAAAAATCTTTAGCCATAAAATTAATAGCCTGCATTACATATGTGTGTGTGTGAATTTATAGCGCATGTTTCTCACAGACAACAAGGTCTGGTTTTCACAATTATTTTGCTTCTTCTCCTGAGGCTCAGATATGAAGGTTGATAATAAAATATAGATTTCAATGAATATAAAAGCTTCAGAATATTAAAGCACTGGATCTAGAGAGTTCCAAGACAGACAAGGCATCCACTGCAAAAAATATTCATGCAAAGTGTTCAGACAATACATATATTGTAAATCAAACAAGGGAGGCAAGAAACAGAGCTCCTCAGTCCATTCTAGGAGAAAAAACATGCCTTTGTTTTCCCATGGCATTGTTGGACACAAAGAATGCTGAATAAGTGATGAACTTAGATTTTGTGTGATTAAGTGCACAAGCTGTATTTCTGAATTTTAACAGTCAACTAGATGATTTTCAGTAACCTTTGTAATGAAACATTTATTCTTCTATGATGTTCTTTCACATAATGTAGATCTGAATAGCTACATCCAGTTGCTACCTATTCCAGAACCAGTGAGAGGTCTCAAATGTCGTGTTGCTTCAAATCAACATAATTTGAGGTATCAGACACCAATGAAATTTTGCTTATCAAATATTAAAAATGATAAATGAATGCAACATAGCCTAAAACATACTTGTCCTCTGAATCTCTTTGTTACATGTTATTGTTATTACATACTATAAAATCAGTATAAACACCCTTCTCAAAAGACTATTTCTCCTAATAGTAAATAGAGAAATGGTAGAAGAGAAACCCAGCAACATAGGAGAAATAACTTTGGCAGGGAATGCTCCCTACACAAATAATGCTTTTCAAATTTTTCACCTATACAAGCACACAAATACTGCATAACATTAATTCTATCAAGACTTCTTTTACTTGCTAAATTTCAATTTCCATATCCAAAGTTATTCTGTAACAAAGGAAAAAGACTGTAAAGTTCCCTGGTAGCTTGCAGGGGAAACCATCTCCTGAAGGGGAAGAATGGCTACATTTAAATAGCTGAAGACATGCTGGTTCCAAGGCCTGTTTTTTACATGCAGGATTAGGACAGAGATTCTTTCACTGTCACCCTCTTACATAAATATTTCCTTCCCTGAGGCTGTATTCAATTTAGAACTGCAATAACGAAAAGTCAATAGTGGCCTGAAAGGGACAGGCACACATGAATAAATTTTGGCACTGTCATTATTTTCTGTTTGGTGGAACTTTGAGGAAACATTAGGAAAAGCTTTAAATCCACACATAGACATCATATCTACCCAGAATGGCTAGATGAAGCAGACTTTTTCAGCAGATTGCAAACCTTGCTGAAATTCTAATGTGCTCCATTTCTGCATTTGTAAAGCAGAAATGAAAGATTCCTTTTCTCTTTCTTCTACCCCTCTGTGAATTAATGATTCAGACTATAAGATATCTGAGATCTACATCTGTATATACACCATATATACACTCATGCCTTTGCAGAGCTGCATGAGGTGAGTGCCATGCCACGCTTTTAGTGACGCCAGCGCTGTCAGCACCAGTTAACTGCTCTCCAGCCTGTAAGGCAGAATTACTCCAGGGCTTAAGTAAGCAGGCACAAACTGCAGACTGCAAAAGGCAAGGATTTCTATGCTCAGTCAGGAGTTTTCCTCAGTATATCCATACCCTAATTTTAAGTATACAAGGAATTTTAAGGACAGATAAAGAGAATAAGTATTCTCTGGAGAGCCACTCCAACTTGGACTAGAGCAAAATTTAAATACTGAGAGTCAAGGCAAGGCAGAATCTAGGTGACATGGATGTCATTTTATCACTATCTGTATGTTCAACATCCAAAACATTGTGGGGTCCAGGCTTCCCTTGAGAACTTTATTGCATGTCAGGGAATGAAAGCACTAGTTTTGTTTCTATAGATTGACTGGTCACGTTGCTCACTCAGAGTTTCAGACAGTATCTCACAGTTTCCCCAGCTGAGTTCCTTCTCAATGAAGATGCAGCAATAATGACAAATCTATGAACAAATAACTTGATAGACAAGTCTGTTATTAACTTTGTCTCTTTTAAGATAACAACTACAATTAATCAGCTAGCTTAATGAAGATTCTCGTAGATGCAAAATTAACAAAAGGACACTATCTGTGTGGAACATTCAAAGAAAACCAGCATCAAACACTTAAGGCACAGAAATGTTGCTGTGGCTGTTTGTGAAAGGATTTTCTTTAATGTCTCATTGCCTGATAATTATCTTTGATATTTCATAATTAAGTATTGCCAAGCCCATACTACAAAGGTATGTTACGTTTTGGACGTAGTTTTCACTTAGAAAATATTTTCTACAATAATTATATGGAAGATCATAATCCAAAGTCACTTAGAGACATTTGAAAAAAAAAATCCGTAAAAATGGAAAGTCTATTCCCCATCTAAGGACAACTTTCAGCTGAAAAGCCCTGAAATGTAGAGCAATATATCTGCTAAACCCCTGAAAACTCATATTCTAGAGTAAACTAAAAAAATGAACAGTATTATTTATTTATGTAGTAGCTGTATTAAAAAACCAAAGGAAGGAAATTTTTACAGAGAGAAGTGAAAAGCAAGAAAAAATAAGCTTCTGCTCTTTTCCACCACCATTCTACCAAAATCTCAGAACTAGGAGAACTTCCTCTTTCCCACTGACTTTTAACCTGTTGACCATGGAATCATGTCCTTTCTCATAACTGGAGCATCCTTGGTCTTTTCCCACTTCAATTAGGATGGCTTTCAAAGTAGGTTTCTTAGCTCCTGTCTTTGCCTTCTCAGAGTTCTGTCCTTACTCTTCTGTTGTCCTTTCAGATTTTATTTCAGCCATGGTCTATCTTCAAAACATTCCTAAAATATGCTTGGAGTTCCTTTTTTTCTATTTTGCTATGCAGCCAAAAATCTCATTTATGTTCTTAAGAATTACCACAGTATCTTTTTTTTTTGTTTGTTTTACCACATGACTTGCCTGTACAAAGTCAAAACAATGACACAACAATGTACTTTCTATCCCAACTGCAAACTTTCTATCCCAACTGTACCTTCTATCCCAAAATGCATTTCTGTGCATTCCTGCATCTGTGGTTTCACATGGAAAGGATGATGAAAATTGTTGTTACTCATAAAACTGTGACTTTGGGCATCAGTATCAGAGGTCAGATTAGGAAAAAAAAAAAAAGGTATATTAGGCCTGCAAATTGAAAGTTACAAGTCTGTGCTAGCCAGCTACTTATCCACTTGTTTAATCTTTTATTGCCTTGAGATAGCTGGCATACACTGTCCAGCAGCACTTCTCAGATGGAGCATGCTCTCCTGCTCCTCTGTCATGCAATTTGATATTACCTCTGGAAGATACTGCCAGTGCATTCAAGGCTCATTTCATCTGTCTGAGTGTTCATTGTACTCTATAAGTGCAATGAAATTCCACACATTATAAAATGTCAATGTTCCACTGATAGTACCATTTTATTCCCCTGTTTATCACAATAATAATATCTGAGCTCATTAAAACTCCTACTACATTTCTTACAAATTGTTCCTTGATAATCCTTTCTTTCTTGATTGGAAAAAAATGTCCTTGCAGAAGAATTTTGTGGCAGTTGTACCTCCCATGCAGCTCTTGCTGAAATGTTCTGCTTTTCCGGCACCTGTTTTTCCTCCTCATAACACAAAATAATGTCCCACTAACCTATTGCTGAGAAAGCAATTTCCAAAAGACTATTTTTTCTTCTGTTACATGTCTGACACAGTTTGCTCTAGGAACATAAACAGACTCAAAAAAATCCACAATCATAACAGAATAGTGATTTGAAAGTGGGATTCCTATATAGGCATCAAGCTTGTGAGTGGTCAGGCACAAGGAGCAGTTACAGAATTTTCTACATATACTCAGAAATGAAAGAAAAAGATTAAACCAAAACAAATTTCAAGTCAATTAGTTCTATACAATTATGTTTTGGAAAAGAATATTCACTAGCATGCATACAAAATCCCTAAAGCACTTGGTTTGGGAAATAATTATTTTTAAGCAGAAAGCCCCAAAACCCCGACTGCTTTAGTAAGACCACCAAACAGCTTTTGGCACAGCAATTATTAATGAATTTTCTTCTTTTAAGTCTGTAGGAAAGAAAAAGAATCACAAAATATACACACTTGTACAACTGAGAAACGATTTCTCAGGAAACAGGCAGCTGTTTTAACTGATAAAATATATTCCTAATGATGACTATAAATCAATGTGAAATCCAAATGCCCGATTCTGACTGCACTTAAGTCAGGAAGAATTACACTTGTACAAGAAAAGGCAGGAGGAGGGGCCTAATCAAAAGTTTCAAAACAACTGAGAACTGTAAATGCCTTGAAAACCAGGAGAACTGGATATGTTTAAATGCCATCTCAGGAAACAGGCAGCTGTCTTAACTGATAAAATATATTCCTAATGATGACCATAAATCAACGTGAACTCCAAATGCCCAATTCTGACTGCACTAAAGTCAGGAAGAATTACACTTGTACAAGAAAAGGCAGGAGGAGGGGCCTAATCAAAAGTTTCAAAACAACTGAGAACTGTAAATGCCTTGAAAACCAGGAGAACTGGATATGTTTAAATGCCACCTACTCACCAACATTTAAAAAAACTACAAGCAACCCACAAGTTTCTTTTATTTAGAAAACTAAGATTAGTTACCATCCAAAATTGTTGGGTTTTTTATTTAATTCTGAACTGAGATTTTTATTCCCAAGAATACTAAACAGAAAGGGGTACAGAAAGGGAAATGGGAAGCAAACCTAATATACAGAATGAAAACAGGAAGTCTTCAGTTTTAGAAATTGCTTTAGGCAAAGTTTTAGGGGTGCATCAGTAATGGAGAAATGGGTTGTGCTAGAGCTGGAATAAGGAAAATATGTATTTTCTCTAGTCAGATGGACAGGATTCTCATGTTTCTTGGCTGGCTTTTATTGTTTGGGCATTTAATAATAATCAAAGATATACAGAAACACTCTGACACATTTTTGCTGCCAAATTTTCTGCATCTGCAAAGGCACCGAGTTTTGACAGCTCTCATCATCTTTGCTTCTCTCTTCCGTGATATGCACTGCAAATTTTGGTAGCAATCTTCTTGTTTTTCTTAATTAAAGTGTTGCAAGAGGATCTCTGCTGCATAGTAAATGAAGAGAAGACAATCTTTTGGACAAATCTCTTTTTAAAGGCTTTTACATAATAAGCACCTGGACTCACTGACTCATCTTAAATGAGTTCCTCCATTAAAACAAACAGATGTAAGAGAAGAAACCTGAAATCAGGATTAAAACTTGATAGAATTTAAAATTTGTATTAATGACAGTCAAAGAAATAGGCTGGCATAAGAAACCTGCAGATGGGAATTAGTACAAAAGCCATTTTTGGTTTTACACTGTTGACAAACAGTAATGGAAGCAAAAGGTAAAGTACTACATCTCACTTTAATATCATGGAATCATAGAATTGTATGGGTAGGAATGGACCTTTATAGATGACCTAATCCAAACCCCCTGCCACAGGCAACATGACTTTACACCAGGCTACTAGATACCCATTCACATAAGCAAACATACTAAAGCCCTATGTAGGCATCAGAACTGCCATGAAAGTGATTTTTTTTTTTTCTTAAAAAAACAACAGATTTCACATACTTCTTTGAAAAATGTGAGAAAATGGAGGCTGACAAGTCAATAATGCAGAAAACATTGTGGGTAATGCCAGAATTGTGATTGCTTAATGTCTTAATTTCTCCCCTTATGGCATATACATTATAGCAAGATTATGTTGGTATAAGTTATTTTTCCCACTTGGAAGAATGCTTTATATTACAATTCTGGTAATGTATTTTTAAGCATAGAAAATGCTATGATTATTCCTATTATTCCTACCAACCTTATAAAACATATAAGCAAGCAATGAAGCTGACAGTGGAAAATGAGAAAAACCAAGGTTTCAATTTGAAGCATTAGAAAGTCAGACTCCTTTGTAATAAGACAATGCTGGAACCCCAAGAGAAAAGAAAGAACACATCTGCTCTACTGACATCAAGGAGGCTAAGGGCCAGCCTCTGCCCCTGTGCACTCACAACCATCATTTCTTTCAGCTGAAACAACTTGTAGCTTAGGGTTCAGCTGAGTCCTGGGCTTCAAAGCCAAAAAGTTCATAGTATCGTAAAGTGTCATAAATTATTATCAATTCATTTTGCTATATATACTATACTGAATACTTTTTAATTCATATTCTTTTGTTAGTTGTTAAGTGATCAACCAGGATTTACTTAAAAGATTATTCCCTTCCAAATGGTTTGGAAATGATTGCAGAAATAGATCACTGCATTAAAAATGTTTTCTTGACAATAGTTCAGTTATTAAGAAGCCTATTTGAGTATTGTTGACATTGCAGTTCATCTTTCAATGTTCTTCTTCATCATAGTGCTTTTGAGTCTCTGTTTCTGGCATATATATTGCACCTCAACCAATTGAACAAATTGTGTTAATTTACCTAATTTACTTAACAGCTTATAAAGCTGTAATGGAAAGAAAGAATAAAGAAACAAAAGAAGACTAAGGAAGTGAAACAGTGGTCATGCAAGAACAGCTTAATTTTTTTGCATTTAAAAATACCTGCAGAGACAATACTTCCAATATCAAGATTTTTAAATATTGTTTTTCTCAGTAGAAAGCCTATAGCAATTTTTATTTTGTGCAATTTTATTTGTGGGACCTGAAACTACTTCAAATAAACAGTTCCAGATAGATCAGCTGGATATTGAGTTATTAAGGGGTGTAACTACGGGTTCTTATGGTGCACTCCTACATTGTATTTCAACATGAGTAAGATTGTTTTGATTTCCAGTAGGAATATTACTTTACTATACTGTAATCTACTATATTCTCCATGGGAACCATAAAATAATGCTCAGTATCTTAACTGCACAGCTGTTGACACATAATTGTTTTTTTCAGTCATTTTTGAATGTTTATGTAAAATTTTTGCCCCCATCTGTTAAAAATTCGGTAAAAATACATAAGAACTGATTATCCATTGTTTTGCTTTCATTTAAATGCATTCTTCTGAGGATATCTGGAAAAACCCTGTTAATAAAGTGCACATTAGTACTCAGTTTAATATTAAAAGGGGGAAAAAAAGCTTATAGTAAACTGACAAATAAACTAGTTATAATAGAATTATCTATTGCTCTTCAGGAAACAGCACGTTGGCTCACACCGCAGAGACTCACAAAAAAATCTGAATTTTGAAAGACATGAAAATAACTTACCATAGATAATTGCCACATAAGCAGATCCATAAGAAGTAGGCTATTTAGGCAGAAACAAGGTGGATGGGAGATCAGAGTTCTTTTTTATACTCAGTGCAACCAATTTTCTTCAGTTTCAAGAGTATAAACTTTAAAGAAGCCTGTGTGCAGTGGTCCTTGTCTCTTCTTATATTCTTGTACTACTGGCTGTGATGTTGCATGCAATCACCAACTAAGCCTTGTAATTGTATATTCCAAGGTCTCTTTTCCTAAATACTGGTACTGCCTGACAATCTCCAAGAATGGGGCAGCACCTCTGACTTCACAAATTTAGATGGAGCTTCACTCCTCTGACTTGAACACAGTCTTGATTTTAATTTCCCTGTGAAAACAGTAACATCCATTTGTATACATTCATTTATTCCCCTTCATTTTTTTGTTTTTGGCTTCACCTTTTACTCCAGTCAGCAATTATCAGGAAAACCAGTACACAGTTTGAGTAAGAAAGCCTTGATTTTTTCATCCCTTCCTCACTGAAAGAAAGACCTCAACATTTTCATTTCAGGTTTTTACAAGTGATGCACGTTTCACTGTTTATTATTTACTTTAACAATCTAATTTAGTAGGAATTTTGGCAAACGTCATCTCTCCTTGCTGTTTCTAACCTTTAAGACACAACTTTCTCCTCCTGCTTCTTCTGTTATCCTGTTTCAAGTCACTCCCTTTCCAAATAAGCAAGCTTCCTTATACATTATCCTTCTCACTTACTAAAGAAATTTCCAGACTTTCCCCATATTCAGATATTCAAGAGATCTCATTATTTTCCTCTATTTTCCCTTACAGCATACTTTTTAAAACTGAAATGCTTGGGTTTCAATCAATTTATATTGACATTCATTTTAAACTGATTGAACCCATGATTACTAAATCAAAGATTATACCCTCTGAGTAGAACAAGCTTTTTGAATGTTGCTAAATGACGAACATCTATATGTTTGTTCTACTAAAATAAAATCCTATAGGTGTCTCACTCATTGCCTTGTTTTTGCAATCATGTATATTGAATAATACTAATTAAAACTCTCAGGCCAAGAGCATTTACTTCTCTTGACTCCGGAATTTACTGCTACCAAATAAATAATAAAAATTAAGTAATAATAATTCCTGCTTTTGCACAGATCTAGGATTTTCTAGTATGCTAATCATTTAGTGAATTGTGTTGTGAGTTGCTGAACTGCATAGCCCAATGGAAGAGAGGCTGCCATAGCAACGTTTTCCTAGGCCTAGTCAGCAGCAAGTCTGAACACATATTCCTAACAGGCACAAACACAGAAAGTATGTACACACAAATATATATATATATATATAAGCCAAAGGCCAACCACACAGATCAACACAGACAGAAACCTTCAATCAAACACAGATTGCATGAACGTTGAAATCCTGTCCTCCTCTCTGGCAGGAGTCCCTGTAACCTGAGGTGTGACTCTTGCTGTTGGCACTGACACCCATGCAGAGACACACATATAGCACAGGGAGACCTCTCACACAGCAAGATTTAGAAATAGAGTCTAGTCTAGGAGACTAATCTAGGAGAGACTGCACTGACCAGGTGCAGGGCATAGCCAGACAAGCAGACTGACCAGCAGTTTGTTTACACCAGACTAGCCCTATTTACCTTCTCATCCCACTATTTTCTCACATTTGGTCATTCCCACATCACCTTTGATCCCCTCCTTTCCCTTTCTTTAGTTCTTGTCCTAAACATCCCATAAGTCTTAACCCCCAGATGCTCTATTATCCATCCTATAATGTGTCGTGCAACCCTAGGCTGTAACACCCACACAGATTTTTGGTTGACTGCTGGGTGTGTCCCCCACCTCCACGGGAACTGAGGATTCCATGGGAGGGGCTGGGGATGGGCTCCCTTTGCCTAACCTGGCTCCCCCACCTGCCCAAGTGCCCATAAACTCCTCCATGCGTGTGGAGATGAGCCTTCAGTCACCTAATCTAACACACTGTCAACTGAGATTAAGTGTCACTGTGGAGATGCTGCCGGTGCT
Source organism: Polioptila caerulea (assembly GCA_013397295.1). Classification (NCBI taxonomy): domain Eukaryota; kingdom Metazoa; phylum Chordata; class Aves; order Passeriformes; family Certhiidae; genus Polioptila; species Polioptila caerulea. Next base: position 95,540 of record VYXF01002801.1, on the reverse strand, counting down.
GCACATCCAGGTCTGCAATGCCAATCAACTGAAGAGGCTCAAGGCAGGGAGTAAACAGGAGCAGCCCAAAACTGAGCAACTGTAGAACTGCACAGGTGAAAAACTGTACCGTAACCACTGTAAAAATAAAAACAATGAATTTCCAAAAGGGAACTTAGGTTCAGAGTTTTTATATTTCATCTGAGAGACTAAGAACTCCACCTTAATGACATTTCTCTTTGCTGTTTCCATCTACCACCGCAGACAATCTTTCTACCTACACCCAGGCTACTTAAGCAGCTCTTCACATTTCAGACCTTACCACAATGGAAATTATTAACATTTCCAGCCCGAGTCTACTCCAAAACCTTGCTGAGGCACCACTTGACCACCGGGTTAACTGAGCAGGCACAGCACCTCAGAAATTCCCATGTTTGTTTTCTCTGAGAACTCATCCAGCATGGCTTCTCTTGACCAGACACAGCCCTGCCTTGCATAAGATACGAAGAGCTCTCAGAGTACAATAATTTGGCATGCACCAGCGACATGCATCATCAATCCAAACTAGACTGCTTGGTGTCATTTATGTACCAACATAGCTGTGCTATGGGATGGGTCATGGTGTTGTAAACTGTGATAGGAATCCAGCCTTCTTCACAAGCCTGTCGGTCACTCAGTATGCGCACAGCACTCTGTAAGTAACAAAAATAGACATGCTGCCTACTGCTGGGTCTCAGAAAAAACAGGACGCCCTTGGTAAGGGGGAACCATGCCCAGGTGACCTTGAGCACCGCACAGTGCCTGTGCTCCGTACTCCCCTTCCAGGCACAGAGCAGAAGCCACTGCCAGAGGGGCACTCCTGCATCCCAGGGAGCGCTGCATTTTTTAGGGGCGCGAGCTCAGGAGCGCTGGAGCGCCCTGAGGCCGGGAGCTGAGAGTGGCAGCAGGGAGCCCACACACGAGCACAAGGCATTACAGGGCCTTTTCCTTCAAACGGCGAGAGCAGGCACGCAGCTCTCCGCGGGGACGCTCCCCCTTGGCTCCGGCCTTGCAGCGCGGCGGGAGCTGCCCTCCGCGCTCCCCGGCGCTCGGGGCACGGCGGGGCGGGTGGCGGGGACGCGGTGCCCGGCGCAGCGCTCGGAGCGGGGACGCGCTGCCCCGTCCGGCGGGCGGGAGCGCCGCGCTGC
>VYXF01002801.1:66202-94202 GCA_013397295.1 Polioptila caerulea | reverse complement strand
TGAAGTGACAGCGGGAGCTGCCGCCGGCTGAGGGAGGAACAGCGCCGGGCACCCGCCGAGCCCGGAGGCGCTGGGCCGCCACCAGCAGCCGCTGCGGGAGAGAGAGAGGGAGGGAGGAAGATGCGCTGAGCCGGTCGCTGAAAGGTGAGCGGGAGCTGCCGCCGGCTGAGGGAGGAACAGCGCCGGGCACCCGCCGAGCCCGGAGGCGCTGGGCCGCCACCAGCAGCCGCTGCGGGAGAGAGAGAGGGAGGGAGGAAGATGCGCTGAGCCGGTCGCTGAAAGGTGAGCGGGAGCTGCCGAGCGCGGGGGCGGGCGGCGAACGCCGCGGCGCTGCCCGGCCGGGGGAACGCGGCGCTGGCGCCGCCACTGCGAGCCCCCCGCTCCGGCTCTGCCGGCTGCGCGGCCCGGGCAGCGTCTGGAGCGGTGCTGGGGCTCGCGGCGTCCTTCTCTTTCCCTCTCCTCCCTTCTGCCGCGGTTCCCTCCAAAAGCGGCTAGGCTGCACTCTCTGAAGCGCCACAGTGTTGCGTTTTATCTGCCATGGCCAGGATGAGCGGTGGCTCGGTGCCAGCTCCCGCTCGGGGTGCTCTCCGTGCCCGTGTCGGGGACACCGGTCAGTGGCGTAGGGCAGCACGGGGCGAGGGCGGCGGGGCTGCGACAGGTGCGGGACTGCGCCCCGCGCTGCCCGGGCGCTCCCCGGTCCGATGCGCGTTCCTCAAGTGGCGGGGAAGACATCTTAGGGCAGAAGGGCTTCGGGGGAACAGAAGCGAAAAAAGATGTCATCTCGTACACGTTCCTGGATTTGGAAGTCGTTTCACAGGAAACTAAAGAGTGCAGAAGTTGGGGAACCGGCCCTTATACCAAAATGGATTCTGCCGTCTTCTTCGAAGACTTGTGTGGTTTTTTCCCTTTAATCATTTTTATCATCTAGCCTGAGGTTTGCGACAAACAACAAAGCAGCAAAATTCAAATGCATTTGTTTGTTAATGAAAGAATTAGTGAGTTGCTGTTCCATCCTATCACCTGTAGAAGTGGAAGAACCAAGAATGTATGTGTATTGTAGCTTGGCTGTTAACATTACACATTGTGGGTACGTACATAGGTCTTAACAGCAAATGAATGGTGTTTTGGAGTTGAGAAGAAGGAAAAAAACCTGCCTGACCTATTTCTGCACCTGATACACTGGTGGTTTCTTGTTGAGTTTTCTGTTGGGATTTTTTTTGTTTTATTTTGTTCTTTATTTGTTTGTTTTTGTTTTTAAACTTTGTTCTGCTTTAAAAAAGAAAACTTGCCCTAAAGCAGGTATGGCAGTACAGAAGGCTGGTGTGCAGAGGCAGCTTATTAGAATAAGCACTGTCTGCATCTGTAGTGGTTAATGGCTCTGTATGGTTTGGAAATGGAAGCAATGACTGTGTCTCTGGGAGGTAAAGAATTGGGAATCAATCTGTTTTTAATGAAAAAGGAAGCAGGATACTGGAAGCTGAAGGTTATTTTATTCAATGTCTATTTACCTGTATGTTCATCTCCAAGGATCATTACCCAAGCGTTCACAGAGAAGCTCAGACAGTTGTGGGATTCTTGGTTGTGGTTGAAGCCTCTAGTCATGATGCTAGTGACACAAGTAATACCTAGGGAGGCAACAAGGAGTTGCTTTATTTGTTGTCTTTATTTCTGGGAAGATCTGTAAATACAGTCAGTACTGTTGCTGGGTATGCAGAAGGCAGATGACAGCTACAGAGACCGAAAATGTGTATAAATAAACAATTGAGGCTTCACAAGGTTGAAACAAAGAGTGAGTGGTAAATTGCAGAGTCAGAAATCAGTCCAACAGACAAATCTTTTCTTCGAAGCACAGTCAGTAACTATGGTCCTGTTTTAACTTGTCACTTTAAGCATGTCATGGTACATGCAATGTATGTATTTCAGACTAGAAAAGAAAAATATCATTTTGTCAAACCTATGTCTTTCATCTACCATACATTTTTTTTTCCTGTGAAAACCTTGAAGCATTGCTTAGGACATTTCTGTTGGTTTTTCCTGTCTAGAATCAAGCGTGGCTGGCAGTTTCAGAATTGCAATATTTGGCTGATTTCTTCTCTAGTTGCATTGGGTTGGTAAAAGAAACCATGTAGCTGAGTTCAGAGCTTCACATATTAGCCACCCATTCCAAATAAAGTCAGTTTCTTCACTGAAATGAAGAAATCAAGTAGTGGCCTTGCAGTAAGTTGTTGCAAGTTTGGGGTAGTATGACTACTCACTTATGTTGACACAATGCTATCGCAGCAAATTTGGCTCTTTGTGCTTCCTGGCAAACTTAATATTTCAAGACTCTTAATTAACATTTTTTAAAACAATATGGTAGCAGAGATGAAGTAGTGGTTGACCAAGAACCCCACTGCAAACCTGAATTGTTTTTATCTTGTGTACTCTAAGGGCAAGTGGTGTAAAATGCGCGTGTGTCCGTGGAAGAAAAAGCATATCTAATTATCAATGTGAGTTTAGTTCAATGGTGTAACTGATGTCAATCCACTTCCTACAGATTTCTTTTCCAGAACTCTTCTTTCTCCTTCTGTTACTGTGATTTCCTACTTCTGCCAGCCAAGGGAAAGCATCTTTATTGTGGTTGATCTGGGGCAGCAGCACCACTGACTGGAAGAACAGCCTAGTTGGCCAGCTGGTTGGTGCCAGACCGACTGGGTAGCAGCTGAGATTTAGTTGTCTTTTCCTCAGAGGTTCTGCTATTTTGGAATACTTGTTCTTCCTATTTGCAAGAGCTTAATTATCTTTGAGGTTTCTAGGCCGCCATCAGCCTTTGAACCAGCAGGTTCATTTACCCAGTTTTATTAGCGGGGACCAGATGGGTATGTTTGCAAAAGGCTTGTTTCCTTAGGAGGACAGGAAAACCCAGTGACCTTGAATGCACTTGAAGTTGCAGAGGTTTGATTTTACTTGTGGTCCTTTCCAAGGGCTAAGATGAAACACTGCAGTTAAATATATTTTCTGTTATTATGAGAATTTAAAAAATTATGTTACCGAGTGCTGTTTGAACTAACTGAAATAACTGGAACTCAGAGCAAGCAAGTCATTTTTCATTTATGTTGTTACTAGGCTTTCAGTTGGATTATTTTTTTTCCAATTTAGGAATTCTATTTAAAAAGGTAAAAATTGAGCAGGGTAAAAGGGGACAGATATTACACAACGAATTTAAAACTATGTACTTTAGCACATGCAAACAATCTAGAGTATTTCAACAGTAGTGGTACCATTTTTATTTTGAAGAAGAAATGCATTCATACTTTCCAAATGCATGTCCTTCATGTGCAATAGCTCATGTTTCTGGGAGAGAGAAAAAAGGATTTCTGAAAAATAAATGCCAGGCACAAACTGAAGCTTTATCTCCTATTTTGCAAATGGATTGTCAATAGAGAATCTCTATGTGAGTGCCCAGTCAACTGCAAAGGTAGTAATCATTAAAGAGAACTAAGAGTTTTATCCATTTATATTAGTGGTGGCAACAAGACAGGTATTGATTATCTTCTTATTTTGAATATGGCACAGTCAAGTAAATCAGAACTTCACAACCTGGATAATGAGCCCCTGAGTTTAATATGAAATATGGAAATAGAAATGCAGAGTTCATGTATGCTTCTTGCAAAAGAAAGCTGGTTGAAGCCTTTCCCTTGAAGGGGACTACATGTAAACAGCAGTATAAGTGTGAGTCTATTTATATGTATTGCTTTCATGATGTGCCAAGAGACTAGCTTTGAGAAAGCCTCTGTATCATCTATCTTAGAAAATTATTAAGACAACATTATAAAAAAAAGGATCTGATTGTACAAGAACTGTGTGTTTCCAGTGTATAGTTCAGTCTTAAAATATAATCATATCAGAGGAGAAAGTGACACAAAATGGACTCTTATAAGACAGTTGGTGCAAATGTCCCAGCCAAATACCAGATAAAAAAAATTCTCTTTCCTTTAATTCTTATGGTAGAACTAATAACATATGATAGTGGGTTTTTTCTTCCCTAAAATACTGAAGGCACGCTGCGTTTCTGAACTGGTCATATTTCTGTGATTGTAAAGTGATTCCAGGGTATCTCTGCTCTTCTTCTCTGGTTGAACCAAGTATAAAACATGAACTATGAGGAAGAGCTGCAGAAGAAGAATTTCCATGTTAGCTGGGGTGTAGTTCTCTCTAGCAGAGTTTGGTTTGTTTTCTAACCTCTATTAAAATGAATTTAAATATTGGCTACATTGCTGTTCTTTGGCTTTACATGGGGAATTTAACCTGTCTTTATGGCAACTGCCTGGTCTCTGCACAGCTCTGTATCCCTTCTGAACTCATGTCCCAATGATTCATCAAATATGATAGTCAAGTAGTTCTAATGACAACATAAAGTCTTAGTTTCTCTTATGTGACTGCTTCTTTTTGTCACATTTTTGTTCTAGCGACTATTCCAAAAGATTCAAAGGTATATCCAAGTAATCTTGGCAGCTCTTAGCTAGCCCATGAAATGTGCTGCAGCTTTAATGAGATCATATAGATCTTAATATATCCATATAATTATATATATTATATAATATATATATTTGCTAACTATTCACTCATTTGCCTTCTACCTCCTACAGTATTTCCACTTACACATATGGTGAACACATAACTGTGGTGAAACGATCTCACCACCTGTTGTTTTAAAATAGCACAGATGCTTATTAATGGTCCTTCCATGATACTGTTTATAGTACATGTGAAACCTCACTTAAAATACTGCGGATCATGTTGGTAAAGGATATTATTACTTCAGCAGCAGCCTTAAATTGATTCCTGTTCAGCATCTTGACTTAACTTGTCGGTCATTAGTAGGTAGGGGAGAGGTAAACCACAGAAGAGTCAAAGCTGTGATGCTCATCAAGGGAGCTGTCATTGAATCCTTCTCAAGGTGTTCTGTGGAAATGCCTGCTGCCTTTTGGATAACTAGTCAACCCCAAGAGCTGCAGAAATCACAAGCGCACAGATTATCTATACTTGTGAGTCTTGTGCTCAGCTGAAGTGAATTTCTTCAGGCCAAGCTCAACAGCACTTTCACACTTCAAAGCAAGGGAAGGTGAATAATTGCAGAACTTTAACCTTGACCGAGACTGTTGCCTAATATATATTTATCTTTTCGTCATAGAAAAGTCATTTCTAAACTCACTAAGTTTAGGCACATAAATGTTCCATCAATTCCTGTTTACTTTGTTTAATCTCATGAGTCACTTGGATTCTTAGTTTTACTTTCAAAGAATTTCTTGAGTTCTGCCTAATATTTCTGATCTGCAGCTCTCTACATTTACCTTGGAATTTTATTTTTTTTTTGTTCTAACACAGTCAAAGTGAAAGTTAAAAATGTATTTCTCCTTTGAAATCATCTGTCTGCTGGTAGACCAAGAAAAATTCTTGATGTTAATGATCAGTTTGCTGAGATGTAAATTTGAAAGTGCAATCAAGCTAAACAGACTCAGCTACTTTCAACCTTCCCAAGGTGCTCACTCAAGGCACAGAAAGTTCTTGATATCTGTATGATGCTAGTGAATTCCAAGAGAACACTATTATACACTGAAAAAAATACGTAACACAAAAAGGGAACAAAAGATGTTTCTTTCCAGTTTAGCAAAAACTCCTCATAACTAGTAGTATGAATAGCTCTGGATTTTTTGTGATTTTTTTTTTATGAAATATATATGAAAACTGTTTTTCCTGTAATACATGGCATTAATTGTTTGGATTTAGTATCGCTAATAAATTAAAGAAATAGTTGTTCATGCTAGAACAGTGACTGTCAGATGTCAGTTCCAATTCTATAGGATGGGCAAAAACCTCTTCTTGTTCAGTAAAAAAACTCTGGTGTATTACGATGTAGCTTGTAAGAATGTAAGTCTGCTATTAAAATAAGATGGCTGGCAGGATTCCAGTAAAGGATGCTTAGAGAAGTAATGACTAAATTAGGTGGAGTAATCATCTTTTGATACAGTCTCCCAGTGTTTGGTGCTGAGCATTGATTAGGAGTTCCCTGGGCATCAAGCAATGTTTGCACTATTACATTTAATTGCAGGAGACATCTTGTCCTCACTGCATGTGTTTGATTGATCTGATTTCTGTTCACAGGCTCCACAACATCCTTTGGCAAGATTCAGAGCATGTGGAGTGTAAGGAAGAAAGTCTCTTTGTTTTCCCTTAAAATTTGTTGCCTAATGGTTTAATTGGGCGCCTTTTTAATTGACGTGACGTGAGTAATGTTAAACAATTGTTTCCTTTTCAGTTTCTCACGAGTCAAGATGTTCTGTCAAATTCTTTTTCCTCAAGGACACAGTTGTCTTCCTGTATGTACTCTATTTGTACATATGGACTCTATTTCATATTTGATTTAATCTTTGACACTATTTTTATATTTCCTGAAAATTTATTTCTGATGTGCAGGATTTAGAAACTATTTAGTAGTACAACAATTTCATATTTCTGTCCCATTTATTTCCTTTTTTTTTCACTCTGCATATTTTTCCACTTACTAATTACATTTCAATTGGGCTGATCTTTTATGTCCCCATGAGGTTCCTTTTCACTGTAGCATCAATACAATAATATGTTTGCATGACATTAAGGTACTTGTGCCATTAGCAGGAGACGTAAAATTTGACAGCTGGATATCAAAAATGCATTTTAAATGTAGGAAAGAACAAACTTTAGTGTTAGCCTTACAGAGAAATTCAGTCATAAACCCTTCGTTTGTTTTGTGTTATTCTTGTTTTTAAGCAATTGGATGATGGCAGCTTTACTGAGTTGGGCTAATGTTTTTGAGCTCAGGCATGGGAAACAGAAGATAAGTGAATAGGATTTGTTAATGCATATAAGATTTGGAGCATGTGAAAATAATTCAGACTCTAAAAGGCAGGCATAATGTGAAACACTTTATATAAAAAAACTCCGAAAACAAACCACACAAAACCAAAAATAGACTGCTGCATTTTAAGTAACTGTTATTTGTAAGGTCTCATGGAGTCAAAGCGTGATAAGAGATGTGAATGGAGTCTGCATAAATATAGAAGCTGTATGACTTGAGAAAGAGACATAACTTATCAAAATGATTACAGCATGCCTTTAAAGCCTAAGGAAACCACAGCTTTTTGTCAGTGAAATAAGCCCATTTTATCATATATTTGTTTATATACAAGCTAATAATGTTTACAAACACCAAAACCTTTTCCAAGCAAAATATTTTTCCTGAATAGGGAATTCTCTTAAGTTTTTCTGAGTAGCTTTAGGCTTTATGGAACACTTTTTTTTTTTTTTTGTTTACCTCCTTTTCCTATGTGTTTATTTGCCTGCAGGGACTATGGGTGTTGATTTATTGAATGGTAGCTATAATATTACACGATAATAAGAATTGTATTGATGCTAGCGTCATTCACTCTAAGTGAAAATAAGCAAAAATAATTCCACCACTGCTACGTGTCCTTTTAAAGTAATTTTTCTGTTTATACCTAATGTGGTAGTACTTGGGCCCGACTGGGGCAATGGCAATATTCTCTTCAGTTTTACAAAAGCAAGATCCCTGCTACATGGTGGAAAACAGGTGCAAAGCCTTCAGTCATCCCAGCTCGTGCACAAAGCATCTCCAGAACAGATAAAGTTTGAATGAGTATTTATAGAAGATGAACATGATAGCCTGTCCCTGGAGGAACACAGATTCTGTATAAGAAATTTAAGCATGTAATATCACTTCCTCACTGATACTTTAGTATTCATTACGTGTTCATGTAACAGTAGGCTTTTAATATTAGCTAATAATGGGGAATGACTTCATTAGCATTTAAGGAAGGAATTGAAAGTGTTTTGCATGGTATAATTCATTAGCTAATTGTCACTCTAGAAGATACTTTTCAACTGCACACTCTGCACACTTAGGGAATTGCTGTACAGACCAAAGAGTAAGAAGAAACATTTTTGTTATCCTCTTTTTCTGCCATACTGGAGAAATGTATTATTTATGTGGCCTCTTTCATCATGGAAGATCTCAAAACACTTTTCAGCACTTCCATTTTCATTGACAATATTTGGAAATAAGGGATGAAAGCTGTTATTTAAACGTTGTTTTCCCACAGTTACATAGCCAATAAGGCTGCAGATCAGAGAGTTACTTATGCAAGTCTCCAGAAAAAGGTACTGATTTCTGATGACTGCTGCAGCACGCTGAACCGTGCTGTTTCCTTCCAGGCAGAAAATTCTCTTTCCTTTCACTTTTGTGCCTCATAGAAGCAATTTTTGAAGACCATTCATCCGTTGCAGACTGCTGCTCTGCTTGTTAAGCAGTGTTTCTAGTGGGATAACACACTATGCAAATATATTTTGTGTAAGTTTTCTAGGTCTTCCAAGCTCATCTCTTTTGTTTGCATCCCCCTCTAGCATTCTTGGTCTGGCTAAGGCAGGGACTGGTACTCATTTTGCAAGTATATTTTTCTACTGAATTTTAAGCATAAAATTTTTGAGTTTAAAGTTGTGTCCCTCTTGGTAGCACCATATTTCTTAACTATGGTTTTGAATGTTTATTTGGAGATTAACAGTTTGCATGCCTTAAATAACTGCAAATGATTTTTTAAGCCAACTACAAGGCAGAATAGAAAGAAAACTTTAGCACTGTTCTGAGGTCAGTGTCCAAATGAATATCCATCTTCCTTGCTTTAATTTTCTCCTGCTGTGGGAGAAAAAAGAAATGCCAAAACCACCCCAAATTTCCTCTACTTTCCAGACTGTGTCATCTGAACATTGTGTATTTTTTGAGCCTAAGGCAGCACCTGGGCACTTCATTTTGGTGTCCAAGCATGTTCCTGGCAAGTGAGCTCTTCTGTCCAGCTCCTCTTGAGAGGAGCAGTTGCCTGTGTCTGTGCTTAGTAGAGATTCATTACACTCTCCGGGGTGCTCTTGAGTGTCATCTTTCATAATTCTATTCTTGTATGAATTTTGCTGGCAAGTATGGAGTTTCTGAGTTTGGGTGGGGTTTTTTTTTGTATGGAATGGCTATCAGCAGGATCATAGTTGCAATCTTTGCTATAAGTTATTGTCTCTGAATTCTGCTGAGGGCTAGGACAGTTTCAAATATGACTGTTAAACTGTTGCTGAGGATTTTTGTGCATTTTTCATTTATGTCAACTTGTTCTTCCGAACAAGGCAAAACTTGTTCTTGGAATTGCTGTGGGTTAGATGCCATTTCCCAGTAGGTGATTTGAGTGTTGTTTAGAAAATAGAGGCTTCTAAAAGGAGAATTTTAGTTTATCTGACTCTCCCTTGATGTGGCTGCTGTTGAAGCAGGCCACATTTTTAACTAATTTGTCTGACTTTTCTCTGTTCAAACTGCTGAAAACAATGGAAGCTTTCTATGCATCCTGTGATACCTTTCTTTTAGCTAATGTTGTTTCTGGGACATTCTTCTTGAACATTTAATCATATCTGCCATTTGTTCTGTTGAAGAAATTTCACCTTCCCATCCCCTTTTCTGAAGTATTCCTGCTCTGCTCATTAGAACAATAATTTCAGTAAAGTGTTCTACTTTATCTCTATCTTTTAGCATATTTGAAAGACTTGTTAAGGAAAGCAGAAATATTTTGGAGTATCATGGTTTTCATAGTGACAGGTGTAGATACTTTCTGTGCTTTTATTTTCTATGTGTGGGGTTTTTTGGTGAGTGATGTGAAAATCCAAGATAAGTCATAATTTAGCACCTTAAGTTTCTGGGTTATCCCTATATGTAGTGCTAATTTATAATGCAATTAACATTCTGATAACCATGGCCAAAATACTAGACTTTTATTTTGTCGCCAAGACTCCTCTGTTGTAGGAGATCCTTTTGTAAGTAAGGACATAAATGTGGAGAGGTTGGAGAACTGTTAATAGGAGTTAAATGTCACCAGAAGAATGGGAGGTTGTATCTAGTGCATGTCCTTCTGGGTAACTCAGAAACATAATATCTAAAAACTTAATTGTGCGCACATAGTAATGTTGATGTATTAGTTGCATGTCCAGTGGCTGAATTCTTCTCTCTTCTTCCATATGAAGTGTCATCTCTGCAGAACTAACTGTGAGCCCAATATAAGTGAAGGAATAGTTCCTTTTATGAAGNACTCAGAAACATAAGATCTAAAAACTTAATTGTACGCACATAGTAATGTTGATGTAGTAGTTGCTTGTCCAGTGGCTGAATTTTTCTCTTCCATATGAAGTGTCATCTCTGCGGAACTAACTGTGAGCCCAATATAAGTGAAGGAGTAGTTCCTTTTATGAAGGTTAATAGCAAAATAGCAAAATTTGAGTAACCCAAAGTAAAGGAAGCTGTGATCTCCACTCTGAACTTTTCCTCTCCTTTTTTTGTTTCCTCCATGTATATGTATTTGGGTATTAGGTACTTCTAACATTCATTTTGGGCATACAAACCTCGTACAAGCTAAGGAACAAAAGCTTCTGTGTTGCATTTTCTTGCAGATTTCTACTATTCTCTCCAACTAGCCAGCTCAGTGAAAGCCATAATCTTATATTTGGCTTGAAGGCTGTTTATATCTAACCCAGCTGATGTATCACTGAAGGAAAAAGTATTCAGAGAAGCATGAAAAGATTCAGTAGGATTAAATAGCAAAGCATAAGGGTTTCTTCCATGCAGGAGCAGCCTTTAAAAGCTAAAAGCAAGCTAAAGAAAGAGGCATTAATTGTGGGAAGTTAATGTAAAATGGGAATCAGAAAATATGATTTTTCAAATCCTTTCAGCTACTGAAAGCATTGAATCAGAGTCTTAGGTTTACAAGTGATCAAGTATAAAGAGAGATAGAAAAGAAACCTATTAGGGATAAAGTAAAATTGTTGAAGTGACTGTTACATATCTGCTCCCAATCAGCTGAGTGGAAAAAGAGTCTGTTCTCTCCTACCCTTGAGGATGGTTTTTGACACATGTGACCAGAATTGTTGATTATTTAAGGTGGCATGAATGACATCTGAGAGTGAGCCAGAGTTGAAGTCAGTATCCATGCAGTTCTATGAAGAAGGTTGAGTGCAAGGCCTTGCTGAATGCTGGCCTGTCCGTTAACTGAAGGGGCTAACTCTCACCAATTTAATTCAAGTTTTATTCCTTCAAGTGCTTGATTCTTCAAAACCTAACCAAAGCAGAACACCTGATACTTTCTTTTTGTATTCCTCCTTCCCTATTTACTGGCTGTTTCCAAAGCTTCACGTCAAACTTGATGAAAACATAATTCTTGCTTTTGTAGTCATTTGCTTGATTTCATTTGGGAAATCTACACACAACTATATCTGACAATAACCAGTTATTTCTGAAGGATCCTTTGTCATCATTTGAAAATCCTTTTGTCTTTGAACACCAAAGGAATAAACAAAGACTGGGATAAGCTCTAAAGTGCCAATGGAGTGCCTCACCACGTGCATCTGGATAATCCACACTTACTTGGACTGTGCATGTGTGCATGTCCTTTCCTTGGAAACTGGAATGAGGGTGCAGAGAGTGGACATGCCTAGGTCTCATCCTGACATTTAATCATGACCAATCTGCAAAGTAATTTTGAAATATCCAACTCAGAGAAGCATGAAAAGATTCAGTAGGATTATTATTGTTTGGTCTCACTGACTGCTTTGCTCTTTTTCTACAGGTAGACTGGTTTTTTTTAAAATTTCTTACAACTTTAAAAATGACAAAAGCTAGTCTACGACTTGCACTAAGTAATACACCAAACCTTTCATTTGCTGGAGCAAGCAGATCCAATGGGATCTATCAGAAATTATGGTTTATTTTTCTAGAATTATGAAATTAGTTTTCTGATGAAAATACCTGTTTGGGCAAGTAGTTTCTATTTCTGCAATTTCTTGGAAGAGGATGTACTTGATGCTTTCCCATCTATCTAAAGCTGAATAAAAAAAGTACATATTTACAGTTACAAGACTTACCTCAACATGCAAACTTTCTGCCAGGTGCTTTGAGGGAGGTGAAATTCTACTCCTTCAAGTAACCTATTTCAAAGAGAAAGTAGTTAACCAAATTGTTATTTGTAGTTTTCACCACTCAAAATGTCTTTTTGAAAAGATACTTCACCTAATAACTGTAATAATTTTGACTTCTTCCTCAGGCTTCCTGGGAGAAGACATACGCAAGAGAGTTTTTGTATTCAAGGGAGATTTTTCTACAAGCCTTTTATGACATGACATCCACTCACATCTATGGAACTTTTGTGCTATTCTTCTCATTTACAGATGGCATTTGTGACCAATGTCTAGTCTAGTTCTAGTCTCTCTCTTACTATGTGTTTATAAGCTACCGAAAAGAGTGGAATTTATTTGTCCCACCTTGTTGGATAAACTTGCTTAAAAAAACCCAACAGCATCACTCAAATTTAAATTAAACTGTTCACCATTCCTTCTTCCATGCTTATGTACTCTTCACTTAAATGTTTTTGAATAGCAAGGAAATTACAGAAGTCAAAAGAAAGCTAATCTAAGATCTTCTACAAAAAAAGGCAAATATAATGACTTCTTTACCAAGGTCTATTGATCAGATAAATCCCAGGCAAAACAGTTGAAAAAGAAAAGCCTTTTTTTAAGTGTAAAGTATATTGAAGGACAAGATTATAGTTAATGCAAATCACGATGGTTTATGAAAAAAGATCCTGTGAAAGACACCCTGACATGATGGGTTTTCTTATTTTGGAGGTTACAAGAAATACACTATTAAGCCTATCTCACTCTATGAAAACTGAAGTTGATGTTATTTCCCATATGCCAGGCAAACACGGTGGGAGTTTCGGCACTGTTCAACATTCAGATGTGCTCTGTTCGTACCTATGAATTACCTACTGCAGCTTTTTTTTGTACCTGTCCTATCTGTGTAATAACTTCCCAAAAAGTATTTCATAGTGCTGTTTGGATTAGTGCTGGCCCAGACTGTAAGCAGCTTCTTCTGTGTCCACTGTGAAAAGATTCCTAAAAGATGGAGTTAAGAGTCTTGCCTCCTCAGAAAATAGCAATGACTATATTTGAAGGCAAATGCCTGTTTTTCCCTTTTTTGCTCTGTCTCTGCGATGGTTTGCAATATTTGTGAGTGTTCCCTTACCTTTCTTTCTCTTCCCTGACTAGCACCCCCTCCCTCACCTGCCCTACAAAGAAATAAAAGCAAGAGGGAAGTTTTTTCCTACAGCAGAGAGCAGAAACAGAATTCAGAAGTGCTCAAAAGAGCCGTGAATATCTGGAGAGCTACATGTTGTCCTACAGGTTCTGTTTTGTACCGGTCGGAAACAATTGTTTTTCTACTGATAACTTACCCTGACACAAATCTTTCTTTTGAAATAAAACTCTGAAACCAAAGAAATGCATGCTAAGTTTGCTTGTTCAAAAGTGTTGGTACTCAGAATATATAAGTACAGCAAATTTCTCAACAGAATCTTAAAAATACCTCTTCACAAGGCTCACTAAGAATGTTTGTTAGATGAATTTAAAGGCAGCACAAAGCAGATTAAGAGTCCTCACAGACCATCTAAAAGACCTCCATGACAAGTTCAGTTTTGTCTGTTTACATGTAATGTATCTGTAATCCTGTTCATTGCAAACTTATGCATTAAGTTCATTAAAATGATCCCTTTCTTGCCATAAAATTGTCAAACTGTTGAAACACTGAAACTGGACATCTCTGTTTCTTTCCATATGACTCATCACTTTGTTTGCCTCATTTAAATGTTTTGCAGCTCATTAATTTCTTGTCATTATTTTGTGTGTCTTGATTCTTTCTACTTTGTTTGTACTGGACAATAAGAACTTTGTTTGATTTGTCTTTTTGCATTTTAAACTTTGGTGCAGGGTGTTCTCCATTACAACTCCTTGTTCCATCTACAACAGGGTAAGATTCTTCAGACATCAGCATGTTGCCTAAAAATCAAGGGAGGGGTTTAATGTCCTACTGTTTTCCCTACTCCTCTTGTAGGAGATACAATGAAATCTTGACTGCTGTGAAAACAGAAGACTGCCAGCTGTGCCTTATGCATGTTGTCTAGTAGCATGAAGAGAACTTCTTGTATCTGTTGCAGTCAGAGCATGCTGACTGGGTCTTTCAAATCAGTTCTTGAAATTGACATATGAAACATAAGATGAAGAAATGCAAAGAAAAAGCTCACCAATTATAATGAAGAAGATCTTCCTGAGAAGCAGCTTAAAAAAATAAAAACACAAAAAAACCACCAAAGTACCCAAACCCTCCCAATTTAGAAAATACATGTTTTGCAGTTCTGTGGACAGAACACCATACAAGAGTTGTTTTTGCAGAATCCTTTGTTTTCAGCCTCCAACAGTTCCAGATCACTCTGTGTTTGAATCCCTCCCCTTTCTTCTGGTTTTCTCTCTAAGAGCAAATATGAAGGTCGTCTCTGGGCTCAGTCCATATATCTTAGTGAATGTTACGTACTGTATATCTGCTTTTTTTCCCCTAGCTTCCTTCATAAATTCCTAGTTTGAAAACAAAGGCTTTGGAAGTTCCTAATTGCAGTATACTAATGAGGAAACCTCTCTGCAAAACTGCATAATTAAGTCATTTTTTCCAGATGCTGTTAACAGATACAATTTCTTACTAGTTTTTTATTTTACAACTTCAAAAATTCTTTTAAAAAGAAAACCTTATTTCAATGCCTGCTTGCCCATTATGTTCCAAAGGTTCACTTGTGGGCCTGTCTATAAAGGAGATCATTGTTCTGCCTCTTGTACTGTGCTACTGAGCTTATAGATATAATATATATGTAAGACTTTATTAGATAGAACATATATATGTATTAAAAGCAAAATGCATAACAGCCTTTAAGCTATTATCAAGCTGAAAGCCAAAAAATGTGTGTTCTTGCAAGTTTAGGAGTTAAGTATGCAAATCTTCATCTTCTCTTGAGAAATTACATCTTTTTGGCTGTATTGGTAGAATCTGGTGAGAATTCAGCCAGTGAAAATTCTCCAGTAAAGTTAATTAAGGCTGGTATCCTGAGAACACTTTGCATTAATTTTGTATCACATAATACTTCTACTTTCTATAACCTTAATTAATCAAATCTTAATGGTTACTCAATCTACAGCACAGTTTGGGGCTTGAAAATATCAGGGGGTATGTTCCTAATTGAATACTGTTATGTGGGAGGGGAGGGATAGGTAGGTGCTGGTCCCCTTTTCTAATGGGGAATGAGATTCTGAGCAGAAGGCGGAGAAAGACGGAAAGGGCAGCTGGTCCTTCAGGACAAGGAATGGCAGCAGAAGAGAGGCAGCAAAGTAATTAACAAGTCTTTCTCCACATTAGGTGGTGGCCTTTACTGTGCCTAATTACACAGACAGTAATTTAAAACATGCTGTCTTGTCTCACAGTTGGATCTTTCAGAGCCTGGTTCATGCAGGCAGCCTCCTGGAGCCTCAGGCCTGTAAGCAGAAACCCAGGTGATCTTTGCGTGGGACCACAAGCTGAGAGGACAGGTTTCTTGTGAAGAGTTAGAACTCTCATTCTTTGTGGATTAATGTTGTAGTTTTAATCCTTTGTATATTAATGGCCTGTACAATTTTGCATTGGAGCAGGATACAAAGGAGCATCAGCTTCAGTGTAAACCTGGGCTCCAGGAAGCAGAAAGCTAAAATCTGATTTTACAAACACTGATGTAGATGTGTGATTAAACAGAAAATATTTAGTTACTTGTACTACGTGTCAGGAAGGAGCAAGTCTAGAGCAGGCTGTATTAATGTGAGGCAATAGTCTTGCTAAGACACAGTTGTGTGTCTAAGTTGAGGGCTGTATTTCACCTGTGACATGGTGATAGCTTTTTAAACTCACTAATCATGGATTAACCAATGTTCCTGTACCCTTCATGTCTCCAGTGCTTTTAATGAGACTGGACTCGAGCCAAGAAAATATCTGGCAACTACATACAGCCTTTAGGAAACTGAATTCATGATTCTAATCTTTCCTATTTTACTTAAAACAGTATCTAGAGCTGCCGGCCAGGCTCTTTGTATTTGCACACCTTTGTCTTGCCTAAGATCTGTAACTAGGACTCTCTGATCTTGAGCTCACTAAGAGGCATCAGTGTGCCATCACAGTCATTTGGACAGCTGCTACAATGGGGATGTATTGACATGCTTACTCAAGTTCAGTGGTGGCTACAGAAAACATGAGTCGGAGCACAGAATGTGCAAGCAGGGACTGCGGAAACTGGGTTTGTCCAGCATAAAAAGGACACTACAAGATGTAACAGCACTACCTAAGGTGGCATTGTGGAGATGTTACAGACTTCTCTTGGAGTTCTGCAACAAAAGGATAAGTGGCAATGGTCACAAGTTGCAATAAGAGAAATTCAGCTACATGGAAGGAAAATCTTTCACTTAAAAAATGGCTTGGCACTGGTACAGCTTGGCCAAATGCCTGGACAACCTCCAGCCTTGGAGATACTCAAAATTCTTCTGATGCCCCTGAGCAACCAGACTGAAGTTTGAGGTTAGCCTACCTAACCTTAGGTGGTTGTTGGACTTGATGGCCTCCAGATATCCCTTCCAGAGATTTTCTGTGATTCAAAGAGTGATGGTTTACTAGGTGTGCCCATGCAGACCTATCAGTCCTGACTCAGGATCCGAGTTTAATTCAAAAACCTGTGTGGAGGTAGGGAGGAAGTGAATCTCGCTGCTCATCTTCCACATAATATCTTCATTCTAAGGAAGGAGAAGACTTGGAATCCAGACTGTCCTCAGTCTCAAAGAACCCATGGACAGAACCATTGTTATAAAAGGTATGTTGGAACTGGTTTATCAATAACAAGCACAGTTTGCTTTCCTTCTGGTCCTGTGCCTTTTTGCAGATGAGGATGCCTAACTCTGTAGTCTTATTTATGATTTGTGTGCTGAAGACCAGGAAACCTTCACTTCTGGATCATGCTGCTTAGATTAAGTGCATTGATTTTAATGGTCTCTGGAGTAAAATATATGAGCAGTTCTGGAAGTCGTCTTGGCTTTTGTTGTTATGCTTAAGACAAGCTTTTCCATCACATAATGGTTATTTCAGAGGAATAAGCTGAACTAAGGTTGTGCAAGAGACAGTGCTTCAGTTACACCTGAGAGTATCCAATGCAACAGAACAGTGCTCAAGTGCCAGGATGAAATGGGTCTCAACTCCCATGTGTAGAAGAGAGTGATGGCAAGCTGCGTTTCTCCAGAACCTCCAAGACGTGACCACAGTCTTTTACTGCGGAAGATGACTTCTGTTTTCCATATGCTGCCACATGTGAAGTTCTTACAAAGACAATGAGATATGAACAAAATAAGCAATTCCATATTTAGGTATTAATGACTTTGTCACTGCCTAATGTACCTTACTCTGGTGCAGAAAAACACAGATATGTGACAACAGGCCTTGCAAACTAAATTTATCCTTCTATAAAATCCACCCACGTAGAAGATATTCAAGAAAAGCTCCATCACATGCTGAAATCTGTGAAACATAAAAGAACCCTGGGAAGTAAATTAAATTAATAACAGTATATTGTTCATATTATACCGGGAGGGAATAACACAAGAAACCACAGGGTGGTTAAAGAGTGTAGAATTTCAAGACCCTTTGGGGGATTGATTTTGTATTTTGGTTTTTGGTTTATTTTTTAATTGTGAATATTGTCAACATTATTCTAGGAGACCCTGTACCTTCTTCTCATGAAGTGTATTCACTTTAAACAGCTGCCAAAGTCTTTCTGTACAGACCTGTTAAGGAAAGCTAGTGGAAAATATTCATTCTGGGTAGAGAAAATACTTATTTTCTGATTCTCAGAAAAAAAAAAAAAATTTGGTAGTAATGTTGCTAGGGGCATAACATGAAGTAATCACTTTGTATAGAGCACAGGGCTTTTTTATTAATGCATGCTGCACTATTATAGTTTATAGTTTGTTTTTTCCCATTTGTAATTCTTGTTTTCTTATAACAAAACTATCATTGGAATGTATCTTCCAAATTCTGTCCTGATCTATTTGGTATTAACCATGATCAGCTCAATATTTTCCAATCTTCTTCAAAGCAAATAGAAATACCCTTGTGACATAGCATGTTTCTGCCTCTGTATGTTTTAAGAAAAAAAATATTCAGCCTTATAATGGCATAATGAGAGTAATTTTCTTAATGAAGCATGTGAGCTGATGTGAAGCACTTATTCTTCTAGATGTACCTCATCACAATTTGTTTCTAAGAACCTTCTCATCTAGTATCAGGCATGGTTCAGTCTCTGGATTTCCTCTGCTCTATTATTCTTGTTTAGAGTGCCCAAGATTAGTAGGAAGAATGCAGAAAAAATAACATAATATGAAGCTGAACCAAGCAAAAATTACCTGAATCTCATATGGTTTTGCTTTAAAAGACTTGGTTGTTACAGTTGTAACATCTAAAAGACATGATGCTGTGCTGCTTCATTAAAACTTTATGCAGTAACATTAGAGCTCAGTGGAATCTTTCATTACCTGCTTAATAATCAGACTAAACCACTTTGCCTTTGTTGGCAGTGTAATCATAATCTGTATTTAATGAAATTACAGGTGGTGGTTTGTTTTGTTTAGCTTATACGGGTTATTTTTTCTTCAAGTTGTCATTTAACCAGAAAGGTAACTGAAATTGTTCCAACTAAACTTCATTGGGTAAGAAGCATTTGTTTGGTCTTGTATGTGATGAGTGGAAGAGGTGTGCTTGTGTTTCATGGAATTTTGGAGGGTTGGTTTGATTTTTAATGATAAACAAACCCCCTTCCTTCTGCTTATATTCCTCGAGCAAATATGGTGAATGCCTTTTCCTGTTCTACTGTTTTTATGATGAGGATGATGTAGCACTTAATTTATTCTTGTCTTTGTGTAATATCCTCTTTTGAATGTCAGACTCAGAGAATCTGTGCACGTTTACATGTTCCAAACAGTCCAGTCGTATCTTTTTTAAGAAAAGGAAAATAATCCTTCAGTATTTCTTTT
Organism: Polioptila caerulea; assembly: GCA_013397295.1. Lineage (NCBI taxonomy): Eukaryota > Metazoa > Chordata > Aves > Passeriformes > Certhiidae > Polioptila > Polioptila caerulea. The sequence continues at coordinate 75,176 of VYXF01002801.1, read as the reverse complement.
TTTTGGGAAATTTTGATTAAGTTTGATATTACTTTCTGTTGAACCCATTCACTTTTTAAGTCCTTTAAATGGCTTCCTGAAGTAGGCCCAACAAGAGGAGAACTTATGAAAAATAGCTTTAATGGACATAAGAATCATGTTATGTAGTGTAATAGATGTAGAGTTTCAGGCAATAACCAAATTTGACTTTACAGATAAGTTTGCTTCATTTGACATATGAGTCAAATGGCTAAAAGATTTGTAATGATTCCCAAAAAACGTCTTGTCCCATGTAGATCACTGCTGTCTGGTTACAAATGTGTTAATGCTCTAATGGCATCATGAAAAATTTGTCTGTGAAAAGGAGGGGACACATGTCAAGACGTGGATTCAGTAGTGCTTCACACCGGAATGTAGTGCCCAGAGTTTGTGAGTCTTCATCCAAGAGTCACCTCTGGGGAAATAGTTTTCTATTGCTGTTAACCCTAAAGATTCTTGAGGTTTTTGGTTTTTTCCATTCAGTGCCTTGCATGTTTACATTATGTTTCTTAATTCATAACATAAATGTTTCTAAACTTAATCGATTTTAATATTTGAGTGCTAATGTTTGAATAATCCTCACAGGGAGTTGAGCAAGAAAAGTGGCAAAATACAAAAGGGATAAAATATTGCTTGGTTCTGAAAGTCATACTTTAAAGATGTTCCCCACAAAGGTTAACAAGTAAATTACTTGGAGGGGTAGAAGCATTTTGTGAAGAAAGATTTAAAACAGAATTTGAGGCTGAGCATGGTATAGTTAAGATGTGTCTTATCAGAATATTATTTCATTCAGGCTGCTGAAAAGCTTTTCCAAAGATACATCGCCTTTCCATTTTTAGCTTGGCTCTGAATTCATTGGAGTCTGATGAAAACAAATATGGAATGTTATCTGTTGTGCAAATATCAGTGCTATTTGTTTGAAAATACTGGCAGTGTTTCTACTGGATCATGAGGAGGCTGTAGGTATAAGGTATGTAGTAGCAATGGAAAATTTTGTTAAAGGGGAGGGTAGAAAAGATAATTCTTGGTGGTTGAGATGGCAAATTTCAAATGAATTGCACTAAAAGATAAAATTTACTTAATTAAAGCTAAGAAAACACTGAACATATACCTGTGGAGTACATGTTCAGTGACGTTTTTAATCCAGTTGTAAACAGGCAGATTAGAAAACATGGGCATTAGTTGATTAGGAGCGAAAATAAAAATGTCTTTGCCTTCTCTCTCCCGCCCACCGTATTTCTTCCCTTAAGGTTTTTTGCAGTCTGGATGAACTTCAGACTGAGCTGAAATCTAAGTGGGGTTTTTCATCATCAACGTTTGGTCTTGAAATTTGCATTTTATCTTCAAATTTCAAGGGTGGTGTCCTACATTTCAACGTTACATTAAGTCACATTTTCAGAAGTGATAAAAGGGCTTGCATTTGCTAGTTTATTTCACTACTTAACCCTAAATACTTTTCAAAAGGTTAGTTCATACTAATTTCTGAAGCATAAGGTTCTTTGTAGTATCTCATATTGGTCATCTGAAACTGAGAATATGAGTCTCTATATACTTAAATTATCCACCCAAACTTGGCATATGGGCAAGTGTTGTGTTTTGTTCTTTTGGAATGTTTACTTTATGAACAAGCTAATCAATGCTTAGAGTAGACCCAAAAACAAACATGTTACCTCTTGTGGTGTGTTTGCATTCTTGGCTCTCCTGAGAGGCATTAGTTCAATTGAATAATATGGTGTGATCTTGAAAAAAAACCTTGTTATTTAGTTTCTATAGTGAATGCTTTCTTGGAAGTAGCTGTTAAGTTTTAAAACTGGTACCTACTCTTCTTTTACCTTTCTTGGTACAGAAACCTAAAAATGTCAAAGATAATCTTGTGTTAATATTATTTAAAATAACAGAAAAGATTCATTGTCCTCTCTCATGTAAAACAGGGCTGCAGTCTTGGGGAAAAACACATTGATTCTGATGCTATAAAAGTCACAGCTACAGTGATCATGAGCACTGAATTTTTCTTGGTCTATGATGGTAGAAGCTGGGGCATAGAGAACAGTGCCTTACTTATATCTCTCATGGTGTCCACATGCTTTATCCACACAGCCTTTGCTTGGAAAGAGGCTGCCTCCTATCAGCTGTGAGGTACCAGGGGTGAGATCCTCGCCTGTTTGTGATTTCTAAGTCTTATGTGAAGGAAAGGGACAGAAGGGCAGTCTCAGGAGTTACTGGAGGTTAAGGAAGACACTGGAAAGCACAGTAAGTACTTATGGTCATTTATAGCCACTGAGTATCTTCTGACAGATAGGAATTTTGTTGTTGGGTAGGTGTTGGTGGTGAGGTGACGTTAGGGGCACCTCTGTGAGGAAAGGCCAGGGCTGCCCCATGCTGGACACAGATCAAGTCAGCTCCATGGATTTACTGCAGGATACAGCTGAGCCCCTCAGCCAGGACAGTGGTGTCTCAGGCAAAACATGTTTGAGCAAGGGAATAAAAAAACCCAAAACACACAGGTAGAGGAGAAACAAAGATAGTGAGACACAGCACAGGCAACACAAAGGTTGAAGGAAAAAGAGGAAGTGGATGTGTTGCTCCAGGCACTGGAGCACAGATTGCACTGCAGGCCCTGGAGGAGACCACAGTGAGCAGGTATAGATGTAGGTATTTGCCTGGTGGTGTGCCACATCAGAGCTCCCTGGTGTTTCCTGAGAGAACTCCAGCCCACACTGGAGCTTGTGGGAACTGCCCATGGGAAGGACCATGCTGGAGCAGGGGAAAAGCGTGGGGAGGAAGGAACAGCAGAAAGGAACTGTTTGGGAGTGATGTGACTGCACATTCCATTCCCCATCCCCTTGGGCTGCTGGGTGATGGGGAAGGACTGGAGCAGTCAGAAACTACAGAAGTAAAGCTGAGCCTGGGCAAAGCTGGGCTGAGAGTGGGTAAGGGACTGATGTGGAGGGAGGGTGTTGTTATAACTTGTGTTTGTTTCTCACTATCCAAACCTGTTTTAATTGGCTGTAAGTTAGTTTTCCCCAAGTCAGGTCTGTTTTGCTAGTGCTGATAATTACTACAATATCTCCCTGTTTTTATCCCAACCCACTGGTTCTATCACTCTTTCATCCTGCCATCACCTCCCTTGTCCCCCTGTTGAGGGGGAATGAGAGAGCAGGATGAACATCAGCCAAGGTCAACCCACAAGTGGTTTTTTAAATCTAATTATTCCACAAATAAATAGACAGAGGTTTGAGATGTAAGGCAGTTCTCTTACAGCTTATGGGAAATCTACTAAGCTTACAGGCTCTACTGCAAAATATGTCTAGATGAAAGTAGTTATGCAGATAGAGTGAATATTTAATGATATCCATCTCTGCAGGTATACGAACTTACATTTACATGGGTAGATGAAGTCATATTCAGAGTTCTCTAACCCTGAACAATCAAGCTGTTGCATAGGAACATTACTGGTTTCTACCAGTTTTCTCTGGTGTTATGGTCCTTCATGTTTTTCTAGGTATAAAGGTAGACAGTTGTACTTGGGATGGAATAGAGGCATATAGATAGCTGTCAGCATCCCAAGATTTTTGCCAGGAGGAATGACAACTATAAAATAAATATAAGTCTCATGTCTGTCACGAGACACTTCAAGTTGATTTTTTTAAATAAAAAAACTCTGAGAGTCCATTTGGGTTTGTTTTCATGCACTTTCTTACTATGCTCTGTCCACATGTCTTTTCACTGGCCCCCAATTACTTATTTATTCTCTTTATTGCTAAAATCTAGCTTTTACTCAAACAAGGCACTTCCTTAGTGACTATGGGATGTGGGTTTCATTGCCTCAGATTTTAAGCAACATTTTTTATATTTTTACCTTCTTCCTCTGATTTTATACCTGCAGCTTGCCTTTTATGGGGATTATGGTATCCAGAAATTCGCATCTGTGGGTGATTTTTGCTCTTAAAAGGTTTTTCCCTGTGCCAGGATTTAAGAATTGGAAGTCTTAGGAAGTATTCTGCCCACATATACATTCTTACTGTAAGCAGACAGCTGGTACTTCCTTTCATTATCCACCAGCAGGTAGTAAAAAGGAGGAAATCTGCAGTTTGCATGGCCCTGAAGCTCAAGTAAGGTATTCAAATACAGATGGATTTGTGCAGTCTGACAAAATGAATTCCCCTCAGGATTTTTTTAAGGGTTTCTGTAAGTTCTCCTGTTTCTGCTTATACCTGTATGTTTAGGCTCATAACCAGAAAACATGGCTTACACTTTATAGTTTTTTATTGAGTTTATGCATATGGCAGGAACTGCATGTTCAGATTCTTCTTAGGCTTTTCTAATGTTTCTTAGTGGTCAGCAACTTCTGTGAAAGGGAGAGTTGCAAGGTAGAATTAAGAACTTGAGCTGCAGGAAATAAGTGTTTGGTTGGATAACTTTTCCTGGCATGAATATAAAATGTCTACTGTATGTGGTTTTTAATAGGCCATCTTTTAAAGTGACTGAGCAGTTTGTCCAGGTTGGCTGAAATGAATGAGCTGCGTGAGAGTCCAGAAAATTCTGTTTTGTTTATATGCTTCCATCACTGGCTTGTAAATTGCTCAAACTGGTATTTTCTTTTTGTAGATGAAGAATTGGGATATTAGATGAATATGAGTGAAGTAATTGAGCTTTAATTTCACTTGAAATTGGAGCAAAGAGAAATATTTGACTGTCAGGTTCAAAGCTATAACAGTGATTTTAAGTATCTGGGGTTTGCAGAAGTTACATGTTCCTCGATTGTGGTTGGGTATTGTGTTTGTCAGGGTACCTGAGTTTGCATCTAGAATTGCATCTTAAATCTGAGTATCATGGACAGATTGTGTAATGCAGCACAATTTCTAATTAAATATTAGTATATGCAAGCCAATTTTTTTTTATTTCCATTTAGTTCCAGCACATGGAAACTTGTCAGCAAAGTACTCTATAGTGCATAGTTTTCAATAGAAAGTGTACAAAGTTATCCTAGGTGACAAAGGATTATTTAGCAAGAGAGTTTTAGTTTGTTTTGCTTTTCTCCTCTTTGTTTAATTAGAATCTTTTTAAATGTGGACATGCAAAAGAGGTTGCTAAGCTTCCTATCTTCAAGCATATTGTGGCAAATTAAGGGGCTTCTCTTGGCTAGGTTAGAAATTGTTTGGCCTGTCTTTGAAATGGCCATAAATACTGCAAAATATAAAATACAAACTGCACATAATAACAGATTTTACCATTATAAAGAATTCTTTATTAATGCTTTCTTCTCCTCCACCTGATTCTGGGTCATTTTTGAGGTTTCAAACTGGTTATTTGCCACAAAGGAGATCCTTCCAAATGTTGCTGCTCCTCAGATCTTGATCTATTTGCTTTTAAAACAGTATCATTACAGATTTGAGTCTGAGCTGTATTACTTATATGATTTTAAAAAAGAGAGACTTGAAGTCTGGGAGAGTCCCACTCACTAAACCTTGCTGACTCATATTCTTGGATAGCTTGGCTATTATGCATGTATGTAGTTATGGATATGAATATGGAAAATTACTCCTTTAAGCCACCTCCTGCATTTGGATTTCAGAAGCCTAGCACAGTCCACTCTGTTTAAGAAAAAGTCATCTTTAAGACTTAGGATCTTGCAAACAGTATGAAACTGCTGGTCTCTTCCCCCTCTTCCTTTAAAAGACTGCAGGTGGACTTGACTCTGCAGGGACCTTAATTTAAACCTTGCTCTTATTTTCTCTGTCTCTGACAAACATCTTTCTCTTTACCACAATCCTGGACTGACACATTGCTCTCTGTAGATACAACTGCTGCTGAACATGCTAAGGTGAACACGAGAGAAAAAAGAATAAGAGGTAAAATATTTTCTTTCATTAAAATATTCTATACTATTAGACCTCTCCTTTTATCCCTCAGCCTGGTATTGTAAGACATTTGGCCCTCTGGAATTAATTAGTGCTTTTTTAAGAGATTTGTATTTATATTGCTCTATGTATTTTTACAGAGATTAATCTCAATTTTGCCAGCTATAAGAAAACAAAACATATTTTTCCACTCTTGAAGCAGGAGCACTAATGGGTTGTAATAAGAAAAATGCTGCTGAAGGCTGGAAAGATTGAAGGTTTCACGGGACAGTTTCTCAGGGACTGCTTGAAGGTACCTCAGAAAGCAAATACAGATCCAGTTTGTGTCATCCATAGTGTAACTTTAAAAATTTGGAACCTTGTCCTAAAGAATTCTAACATCAACATATTTGATAATGAGTTGCAATTAATAATATTTGCATACGTGTTCATTCTGTTGATATGTTTAAATTTATAATAGACTTTATATAAAGAGGGTTCATTTTTCCTGACTGCTGAGTGACATACTCTAAATAGAGAACTTTTCCCTTGAATGAAAAAAGAACAATTAAGAACATTTTTTTTCCTCTGATAAATATATGGCTCTCATACACAGGAATAACATCTGAAAAAAATACAGGGATATTTGTGATATTTACCTCCCTGTGAAAATGCAGCAGGTATGTCCAGAATTTTGCAAGCAGTAACATTGCTTTTTTTTTCATCTTAAGTAGCTACCAATACTTCCCAGGTGATCACTATCAAACATTGTGGTAATATCAGTGGTCCATTATAAAGAATCTGTAAAGTATTCCTGCTGGAAACAAGTCTAAAAAAAGCACATTTGAGACAATTATTTCAGGAAGCCCTAAGTAGGCTATGCTGTTGCATAGCAACAGAGCCAGGCAGTCCTTAGTCTCTAAAGTAGTCAGTGTACACATGGGAACAGAATGCAAAAATGATGGAAACACTGAAAAATGTAAGGCTTGAGAATAGGAGAAACCAAAGTGAAATGATACACAATGTAAAATAGGAATCTATTTTGTGAGGTATAATAAATTGAACTGCTTTTAAATTAAAAAACTGAAATGCTGTTAGCCAAATTGTTCCCTTTTTTTTTTTTTTTTTTGCAGCTTCTAGATAGTAATTAAAAGGCAGAATGTCTGATGGCTGCGAAAACTAATTCAAATGTAAAGTAGGTTTTAAATGCCTGCCACAGGACAAAAAAAAAAAAAAAAAAGAAAAGGATGGGAAAGGCAATTTGTTATTAACAAATCCAAAAGCTGACCAGATATACCAGGAATGTGAATGTCTTTGTGCCACAATATATTACTCAGTATTTTATAAACTGCCTTTTCCATCCTTTTTTTTTTCTGTGCCAGGCATTGAAAATACGCTTTAGATGTCTCATGTTCATAGGTCTTCAGGCTAGCCCAGTGGTATTTATCTTTGCAAATACTGAAAAATGTGATGTCATTGGGAGTATTTTTGGAAACTCCAAGCTTGCACGTGAAATGTGAGATCTTAACAGAAGCGTATTATCCTATAACAGTTTTATTTTTTGTGAGAGATAATTGATTTTTTAAAAGAAAATAGGAAAAAATATTTAATATTTAGAAATACATGATTGTGACTATCAAAAAAAGGCAAATCCTTTCCTTTTAGTACAGTTTTTGCCACTGCCCAAGAAGAAACAGTAATAAGCTCAAGCTCTTCTGTTCTGGATGCTGCAACACATACTTTCTTGATGAGTCATGACTGCATGATTTTAAAAGGTAATCACATGCAAACAGTTGAGCTACTTCACCAGAAATTGCTGAAAAGATATGTAATACAACAAATGCTGCTTCTGTTTTGCAGCTTACATTGCCCTAAAGATTTGAGGAAGGTGCTTTAGAGGGGGGACAGCTGTTCGTTTTAATAATAAGGAACAGTTTAAGGACAACTTAATTGTAGAGAGTTTAGCTTGAATATGTGATAGCCAGACTACACATTGTAATGAAACATTGAAGAATCCTAGGAAATAGCTGTGGAAGAAACCTTATGAAAATACTGATGCATCCTCCTGTTATAAATGCTGTCATGATACTGTTACCTAGACATTTTGTTTTTGCTGTTTTAACTGCATGCTTTCCCTTTCAAAGGCTTTTGTTACCTGCAAACGGCTGTTGTAGATGCTGTAAACACATCAGTCAAATTGACAGAATGCAGAACATCACAAAATGCAAACTTTAGCTAATTTGGGAATGGGAGCAACCCATTGCAGTGGGGGAGCCAAGCCCTTCATTCAAATCAGGGGCCCTGTGTGAAGTCTTTGAGCCAAGTTATCCCACTGGGATAACTGGGAGCCTTTTGGCAGAGCAGCTGGAAGAGTCCACCACAGTCTTCCTTTTTGGTTATCAACTGGTTTCTCTAACTGAACTCTTGAATTATCTGTGGCAATTGCTGCTTCCTCCCCATCTCCATATGCTTTTTCTCTTCCTTTCTGGTCTTGTTCTGCAGACAGTTTACCCTTTCTGGATAGTACCTTCCCCACCTGAAATCTGATTCTTCACATCCATATTGTGTTTTTATAATGCCATCATATTCCCCTAGCCCTGCACGTGCATAGATAAGTCCTGGCAGTGCTAGTTAATATCTTCTTGATGGCCATTACCCTTATTGATATTTTAAAACAATGAAGAGCAAGTTCTTACCCTTTGCATAACAAAGCTGTATTTTGTATAACAAAGTATTTTACCAGATTTGGTATAAGTTAATATAGAAGAGATGAGCTACATTTCTTGGTTTGTAACAAAGAGCATGAAACTTCATGTTAGTTTCATGGTTTGCTGTTAGGAATTACAACAACTATAATGAATTACTGTTTAGTCAATCAAATCTATAGTTCAGCTCAGTATTAAAGCTCTTAAAAAGAAATTGAGGCAGCCTTGTGCTATGGAGCTATTTTTTGGAAAATGCAGCTGGTTCCTATTTAAATGGAAAAGTGCACCACAATGTTCTGCATACAGTCTTGATGATGCTTTGTGTTTGTTTGCTGGTTTTTTTGGTTGTGTGGGGTTTTTCTGTTTGGAGTTTTTAAATGAGAATGAAGGGTTTTTCCTTTTGTTTGTTTG
>VYXF01002801.1:24808-63893 GCA_013397295.1 Polioptila caerulea | reverse complement strand
GAGGGGCAGTTCAGATTTACTTTCTAGAGGGACTCCATCCAGAGGTTTCTCCCCAAATTTGCCCTAAACCAGAACAGTTGGGGTGAACAGTGATGGTAGATTCTAGGTCACCCTCTTCTGCTCCCTAACATATTGTCCCCATGTAAATATTTAAATGTTGAGATTAGTTTCTTCCATAGGGTGTTAATTTCATAATATGAAAATATTTATTGTTAGTTTTTAATTAGTCCCCAATCCGTCAATGGTATCTCCACTGTGTCCTTCCAAAGAACCAAGGTCTCTGTAGTATTGCTTCACTGGTTATGTTTGCTTTTTATTTGCTGCTGCTATTTCACTGCCCAGTTTTATGGAACATTGGAAGCTAAAACTAAACTTATGAACTCAGATTAAGTGGTGGATGAGCGACCAAATTCTTATGGTCATGGGCAAAATGAAATTTGCCTGAGCAAGGACATGGTAAGAATTGTAACTATTTGGCTTTTAGTTTTTTAGGTCTTTTTGGAAAACTACAACTTAGATAGCATATAAGGAAAGCATATTAACTGTCTTCATGAAATATCTCCTTGTATAGGTTGTGAGCTGAAGGATATCTGACTTCATAGTGCTTTTTTATGCAGGTTTAAACAAGTTTATTTTTTTTCTGAAAAAAAATCTCAGGCGGTGATTTTCTTTGTTCCGTTTCTGCTTTGTTTTTTGTGAATTGCCTGCTAGTTTCTATTAAGATCTTAGTAGTACTAGGGTTGCTGTATATAGAATGTGCACCCTAAAAGTATATTAATTGTCAAAGGTAAGTGACCTGTTCTGCATTACTATTTTAAGGAGCTGGTCACTTCAGAAACATCAGATAGAAAAAAGCTACATGAGGGATTTTAAAAGTGCAGATTAAAATACTGCCCAGCTTGGTATCTTGCATTGTTATTAATATTTTCTTTAATTAACTTTCAAGAGTTAATGCTATTTTCTGTTCATCTGTGTCTGTGCAAAAGCACATTGTTGTATAACACAATAGATACAATCTCTGTGGAAGAAAAATGCTTTTGTTAAATTGTTCCTCTGGTTTTGCTTTCAGCTTAGAAGACCATGCATAAAGTAGAAATCTAGGTACAAGTTGCTGTGGAATAGATCTATATCCTCACTGGAAAGAGCCCTGTAGCCCTGTCTTTAAGTTAAGGCTAGATTTGGAACCAAAATTTATTTTAAAAGCATAATTATACACCTTCTCTAAATCAGACATGCTATTAAATGACAAATTCTCTTTCTCTCTTTTTTTTTTTTTTTTGTTCCCTTGTGAAAGCTGAATATAGATAATTACATTTAAATAATGTGCTGATCGTGATACAACATTTAGCAGCCAAAGCCTGGCAGAGTTTTATTTGACAATCTCTTATTTGATGCTGCCATTAAGCCTGGATGGAGAAAGAGCGGGAGTATACATTCAGGGATTGTACCTCTTAGCCTTACACTGCAGGTTTGCCAAGAAAATGGCAGCTGTCAAATTTTTGGCTGTGTCGAATTCACAGACAAGCTGTATGTCAAGTGCCCGCTCTTGTTCATTATAATGAATACCAATTAGCACAGGTACTTCAAATTCACTTGGCCTTCTTTTAGATATCTAGTCCCTTAAACAGGCTTAAGTTCAACAGCCCTAGGTACCTCTAGCCCATAAGCAGTAGAGACACCGATTTTTAATTCATGCTGGTATACCGCATAATTTCTGTGGTTTGGGTTTTCCTCCCAAACCCTTGAGTGTAGTGGCACTGTGTAATACTGGGTTTCACTGAATGATTATAGAACACAGTCAAATTTGGATTACATTTGTGAACTCATCAGTAACTTCTTAGGATTTTTTTTTTTCAATTAGAGAGATTTGACAGTTATCTTCAGAAACTTGGGGGATAACATTTGCTAGAAATAGCATGGAAATGGAAAATTTAACATGAATTGTGGAGTTAAAGGAGTATTCTGGTGAATTTCTGAAAACACAAAGACTGATTCTTTCTGTATCTGTTAAATTATAATGTTCTCATCATAGAATCATTAAGGTTGGAAAATACCTCTAGGATCAAGTCTAACCATTAACCAAATATCACCATGTTCACCACTAAAAAATGGCCCTAAGTGGCATGTCTACATGTCTTTTGAACTTTTCCAGGGATGATGATTGACCACTCAGTGAAAAAAGTATTCCTAATATCTTATCTAAACCACCCCTGGTGGAAACTGAGACCATTTCCCCTCATACCATCACTTGTTCCTTGGGAGAAGAGACTGACCCCTGCCTGGCTACAGCCACCCTTCAGGCAGTTTAAAGTGATAAGATCCCCCCTGAGCCTCCTTTTCTCCAGGCTAAACACCCCCAGCTCCCACAGCCACTCCTCACAGGACTTGTGCTCCAGACCCTTCCCCAGCTCCATTGCCCTTCTCTGGACACCTCCAGCACTGCAGTGTCCTTGCTGTGAGGGGCCCAGAACTGAGCACAGGATTCAGGTGCAGCCTCACCAGTGCTGAGTTCAGCCCTGATCCTGCTGGCCACAATATTTCTGATGCAGGCCAGGATGCCATTGCCCTTCTTGGCCACCTGACCACTCTCTGGATCATGTTCAGCAGGTATTGACCAGCATCCTTTTCGACTGAGCAGCTTTCCAGCCACTTTTTCTCCACCCTGTAGCATTGCATGAGGTTTTTCAGATACAAATTCAGGACCCAGCACTTGGCCTTGTTGAACCTATCCTTGGCATCCTTCTTTTCTCCTTCTGCATTCCTTGGATACTTAGTCTATCCCTTATGTTCAATACAGAATATTCATTAACAGTATGGGCATGTCTTGATAGACTGGCTAAAATCTTCTGCCATTCACATCTTCTGTAATTTCTTAAGTACTTACAAATAATTTTCAGCACAACTTTTTGTGAGGAAGGAGCTGGGAAGGGAAAGACACAAATGTCTAAGATACCTGCGTTTCTAGCCGTTTATGAAACTAAGAATCTGAAGAAATAAAAGATGCTGTATTAAAATCCTCTGGGCTGTGATGCAAACTCTAACCCCCCATCAGGCATAGTGACTCTACATGGGAAAAAAGGTAAAACACAGCTGGGGGGGATTTCTGGTGGGATAGTATCAGTTACCAATGAATCCAGTCTTGAACAGCAGGTTTCATTAATCCTTATTCTCTCAGAGCTTCCTTCTTCAGATTGCTGGTTCAGTTGGCAGAAGCAGTGAGGTTTGCAGCCCTCTTGTTTCAGGTTAATTCCATGTAGCAGAGTATGGTTTTGCAACTTTTTGAAAAAATTAAATTCTCAGAACTAGCAGGACTGTGGCCACAATCTTTAATGCAGGAGTACCTGTTAGTGCAACTATTTAGGGAATTCAAATTATGTTTCACAGAGTTATTAGCAAATTCCACTCCTTTCACAGAGACTGAAGGGGAAAAAAAAAAGAGATTTTTTTGAAGTGAGTGCTAATTCCTTAATGACTGCTTCAGTGAATAAGTACAAACTGCTGGGCACTGAGCCATTCATTGGAAGGGGAGCTCTTGGGTGATGTCAGTGGAGTTCCATATTTATGCAGTAATGTCTCAAGATAAAGCCAATGCAAAACAGAATGGTATTTTATATTTAGGAGGAGACACAGACAGGAAAATTTGGAAGTGTCATAAATGTATGTTTGATAACATTCTTTTTTGATCAGAATGCTGTTAGTAATCCCATATTGAGCATGCAGAAAATGAACATTTACAAAAAAGTTCTCTACAAGCACATTTTTCCATGGCTTTATAGCTTATCTCATAGCTAAAACTAAATAAGCTTGAGATTTCCCCTGGTGTTCTCCATTTTTATAGAATGTTTCAAGAGCAGTATAATCTTACAGAAGCATATTCTGTGGAGTGCAGTTTGTACATCCAGGGAATTTCTCATGGAGTACTACCTAGATTATTTTGCAGGTCTTACAGCCCTGCAGCTTGTTCCACCTCAGTCATAATCTTCTCTGGTTATTCTGGGCCTGATGCACTCATATGCACCTTTCAAAGAAGAAAAGAAAACAACTCTGTGGTGGTTTTTTCTATGCTAAAAATAAGTTAATGTCTTCACAGGGGTGAAAGATATGGTGACTTTGGACTGGTCCTACACTAATAGGAGATCCATGCCTGTATATTGATTGCTTTCATGGTTTGCACTTCCTTTTCTACAAGTCAGTTGCAATAAAAAGCATGCACAAATATAGGTGAATTCTGCTTAAAATCTTCTAGTCTCTGATTTTGGGGGATGCTATTCAGTGAATGGGTCAGATAAGTCTGAAAGCTTGTGCTGTTTTCTTGTAAAAACTGTCCTCATTGTTTCCTTTCACCTTTGCAAGTTACATTCTGCATTACTACATGGTTGGTATATTTGGCTTTGCACTGTCTGCACCTTGGGCAAAGAAGGAATGGTAGACTTCTCACTTGCTTCAATATTCTTACAGCATTTCAGTAAGAGGACAGTTCAGAGGAAGAAATGCACATGGTGTCATTCTCATAAAATATTTGTTATTAAACAGAGGCACTGCACTATTTTATGTGTGTCGGGCAGGCTTTCAGTCAATGCTGACCTCTTTTCCCTCCCCGGGTAGTGTTGTTAGGTTTTGTGCATTGGTTTTTGGGTTTTTTTTGGTTTTTGGTTTGTTAGATTTTTTGTTTCTTTGATGGTTTGGTTTTTTTAAGCAGTTTCCTATATCATAGTGGTTGATCATAAGAGTAAAATTAGCCTGTCAGCCATTCAGTGTTTGGCATAGGACACCAAAGCTTGATAGCAGTGAACTTCTTTTCAAGTCACTCAGTCTTGCAATGATACTTGATATAGTTACATTTAGACTAAATAAAACATGGTGTAGAACCCTTTTCTTGGCTTCTCATACACATCGTATGTACACCCTCATACAGCTGACTGAATTTGGGGAGGTGAGGAATGGAATGAAAATGAGGAGTGAACAGGCTTTGTGAAGTTATTCAGAGGTGAGGGTGGAGAAGGATTGGCTGTTGTCTTTTTTTTTAATCTATTTTTAAAATAAGAAGTGTTTATAAAAAATGAGATTTTTTTTGTTTATTTGGAGAGAGAAAAGTGAACGTTTTGCTGCTGTTAATGTTTGTGATGACTTCAAGAGCTGCTTCAGTGTTGAGCACCTGCAGTAGGAACTGATTTAAAATATTTGTACATTCTATGCAAATGTGAAGTTTTGGCTACTTTAGTAATAACAGCTAAAGCTTCTCTCTGTAGGCAGCTGTGAGTTGCTGCTGGTATGGCCGTGTCAAAACTGCAGCGTGAAAAAACAGAGAAATTCTGCTTAGAAATGAGGAAAGCCTACAGCTGTGGGGGTGCTGCTTTGGTTTAGTAGTTCTATAGTGTTTCTTTTCTTGGGAGTACTCCTCTAGCAGAAAGCTTCTCCAGTTCCCCTATGACATGGAAACATAAAACGTAAGGAAAGCATGGTTGCCTAGCATTCTGCAGAAAACCTTAGACACGTACACATGAAACTACAGTAAAAGCAATGTGATCAGCAAGAGAAAGTGCTCCTCCCCATATTCTTTAACATTTTATAAATTAAGAAAATAACATTCTAATAGCTTGGGTCTGTGGCATCTATTGCAGCAGGGAGGCAAATCTTATCAAGATTGAAATAGTATCTTGTATTTCTTGTATCTTTGTCAGATCTCGCATCAATGCACATTATTCCATAATGACACAAGATATAATTGTTTTCTAATTAAAACTATTTTCTAATGAGTTTATATCTAGTTTACAGAGCACTGCTTTCAAACCTCTGCATTCTAGTTTAGCTATTCTGCTTGCTCTGATAGCATGTCTCCACTCATTTCAAGAGAATTTTGGTAATGCGTTTGGTTTAGGGAAACTACCACACCAAAATAAATAGCTGAGCCTGAAGAGGTCTGTATACAATGTCGAAGCTAATACTAACAGAAAAGAAACCATACAAAACATAACCATGCCTGTATTTGAGCACAGGGTTCTGCAGCAGAAGCATTATCGATTTGTACTTTCTTACTCGTTACACCCTGCTTTTTGTAGAAAAGAACTTTGTTCCACCCCCTGCCTACCTCCTACATCTCAGCTAATATTAAAAGCAGAGACAACTCTATAAAGAAATCATGTTGCTGAGGTCATTGCTTTTATAAAGTACTCACTATCACTTTATGAAGCATGGAAAATGAAGTTGGTTAAAATAGTGTTGAATACAGATGGCATAAAATACACACAGTGTTTTTGCTTTCTACTCTGTTTCTTCTCTAATTTCTGCCAATTTTGAGACTGACTAACCAGTAAAAGAAGATGCCTCAGTGTACCCCGCAATGAGAATCTTCTAGTTCTATTCCTAATCCATGAAGTCATCTGTTTTTCTGGTAGTCTAAGTGGTGGTTTTTGTTTTTCTTTTTTCCCTCCCATCCAGGTACTGCTATGTGGATATTTGTTAGCAATGACTGATGTGGAATCTACATATGCAGACTTTATTGCTTCAGGAAGAACAGGTAGAAGAAATGCATTACATGACATCCTTGTGTCCTCTCCGGGTGGGAACTCTAGTGAACTAGCCTTAAAGTTATCAGAGCTTGATATAAACAAAACAGGTGAGTGTGTTTTGGGCTTTTATTATACTTATTTAAAACTAAAATGAGAACTAGTACACAAAGCATGGTTTATTCCCTTGTCCCTCAGCAGCAGAAATTTTTTTTTTCTAATCAACGTGGGTTGCCTGCAATAAGAATCATAGATTTCATAAATGGGAAGGGTGGTTATTTGCAAGTACAACACATCACTGAAAAGAGAAAAGTTGTTCTGCAGTGAGTGTAGATGAAATTTTATGAAAAGTAGACTATAAGGAAGAAAATAAGGAAGTCTTTTTTAAATGCCTTGTCTTCATAATATCCTTTAATGGCATTGGAAGTCTGTAGGAGAAGCCATGTGTCTGCTGAAAGGTTGTTGTGAAATTAACTTTGTTTTTGCCAAGGAACAGAGCAATAGGAATGAATTATTGTTTGTTTTACCTGGATCTTCTTTTCTGAGTAAATTGTCTTTTTCTGCTGGTACGTGTCCTTCTTTTAAAGTGAAAAACAGTTTCTTCTTTTAAGGTGAATGCAATCCTAAATCTTTAATATTACCAACATTTTTCAATGCTTGCGCATATTCAGTTAAGAGGAAGAAGGGAGAGTGAACCTTACATGAAAATAAAAATATAAATATGACTGGGTATTTATTTTTCTGTTAGATGAGTTGCAGCTAATGAATGGATCTTACAGATACTAGACAGCTCTTTTCAGATGGTAGGGAAGGCATGGTTTCGCTTATTTTAATAATAGCAGAAGAAAATAAATGCAGCAAAGAAGAAACTGCTGATAAGCAGTTTGTGCACATACTTTTCTCAGAGATAAAGACAAGAGTTCTGAGAGGCAGTCTCTTCACAGGACAGTCACATGTGGGCAGCATGGTGTTGAGGTGGTTGTAGTGCTGTTTTGAAGGAGGACTTCTTTTTTTGGCTTCTGTACATCCTAAGTCATTCCTTTTGCAGTTGCCAGTTTGGGACCTATAGATTCTAGATGCATGCAATTCTAGCTGGGCAGGGCCTTTAGTTTGTTTCTATTTTTAAAAAATGCTTTATAAGTGTGTGTGTGTAGGCGTTTTTTTTTATTTTAGTGGGGACAGGTGTAAAATGTTGGAAAAACAGAAAGTAGGTGCCATTTGAGAGATATAATGCCAACATTTACTTTACAGCGTTTACGTGTTTTAATTTTCTTCAATCTCAGATTTACACTTATCAAAATTGTCTTTGATCTTGTCCATTTAGAAAATAAAAACAATCTCTATTTTTAAGTTAAACAGTGGAGTTGTTATTATAAGCCAGAAATGTGTTTTCCCTTTAGTTCTTGGTGATCCCTTTTGAACCCCATGTAACTTAATTAATGCAGAAAAGTATACAGAGCTGCTCATAAAATTATCTTAGATAGCAGAAATACAGAAATGTCTGCATACTTCTTCAGAAGGTTATGCAGTTTCCATTAGATAAAATGAAAATACATTTAAATTTTGTGTTATTAGAACAACTAGGGGCCAAGTAAAAGCCTCCAAACCAAAAATATTGGGAAAGGCATTGTCTTACCTAGCATTCATGTGAGTATTAGTGTATTACCACATCATGTCATTCCAAATCAAGAGAGGCTAAAAAATATTTTGCATTCAAAATCCCAGTTCAGAATATATTAATGCTTGTAGGATGCATATGTGCATCACTCCTGACAGGATTAAGAAGAAAACACATGTTTGGGGGCTACATCTTATTGCTTTTAAGGTGCATGTCAAACAATTTATGCTAAGTACAACTTAATTATATAAATATAGACATCAAGTTTTGATTCTTTCCTTTTATTCCTCTAAGAGCTGCATGCATTTTCTTGCAAAACTGCAAGTGTGTTTGCTTTTAACTGTGTGGAGTAATGGCAGAGCAGGATAATGCAGATGTTAAAGGAAAAAAAAGGTGGTTATAAAACATATGTAAATTAAACTACCCAAGCATATTTAGTACATTCACTTTGAAAAGCCTGCAGATACGCTTCCTGTAAAAAAACAGAACAGCTTTTAACAGCACTAGACTTCTTCAAAGACAATGTATTATTTTGTTACTCAGTAGCTGATAACTGAAGTGAGTGTTGGTTAATCCCCTCATCAATGAGCCAATGACAGATAATCACGAGTTTACTGCATAATTATGTATAATAAGTATAATTACTGTATGATACTCTCCCTTCCAAACAACTGTCCTAGTTTTCTTTGTCCATAGCAAGCTAACAACGTGTTATTATCAATGGAATGGATATATTTACCAAACCCCAAAATACAGGTTCCAAGGACTGTGTCAACATGTTTTATCTAAATTAAGTAAAGGCAATACTGTGTATATCTGATAGATAGAAAACTGGAAGAGAAATCATAAAACAGAAGCAAAAGAAAGATTTTTAGCACGGAAATCAGCAGGAGCTCTCCTGCTCAACTCTCTCAAGGTAACCAGTGCAATCCAAGAAACTTGATCATCTTGCAGGTTGTGGCTAAATGAAGTAGTGAGAAAAAAGTACAATGAAGAATGAAGACAAGTCTCTGCAGATCTAACCTCTAAAATAAACTGCTGATTTTCTAGGTGCTATAGAACACAGAGGTGAAAAGGACATTTCCTTGTAAAAGTTGTAGTCGTCCAAGCATCTACAAGTAACGGGGGTAATAGGGTCTTGAAGACATACAGAACTGGAATGAAGAACTGACTGTAGAAATTAATGATTGAATGTAATTGATTTTAGTCCATGGTAGAAATGTTTTGGGTATAAGCAGGGGGAATAGTGATAGGCACTGTAGAGTCAGTAATGTTACAGGAAGAAAATTGAGTTAAAAGCTGCACATTAGCAGGACTGGTAACTAGCCAGCTGACCAACTCACACAACTGTATTGTGGCTTAGAGTATTGTATTATTTGGTTTTGTTTCTTTTTTTAATACTGCCTGCTGGTTTCAAAGTGCTGTGTTAAAATTGCTATCTTGCTCTTGAGAGTTTCTAGCCATCAGGTTTTAAAGGAAGAATAGCAATGTGCTTAGCAGTTTTGGGATTCTCAGAACCTAAAAGCAAATTTATCTCTGTAAATATATTTTAAAACCTTTAGTAGGAGAGCTCTGCCAGTAGAAAGAAAAAACTGGCACTAAGATAGTGTATTGTAGATGAAATAGATTTAGATTAGTGAGTTTTTTCAGCAAGTTGAGAAGAATCTTTCAAGTGGTATATTAGAACCTTAGTGCTCTTTCCCTGTATCTCTGTGCTCAGTGTTTAACTCCAAGGTAATGAAATGTTTAGGCTTTTTGTCCAGGAGTGATTTTTCTTTTAAACACAAACACCTTGAAAGAGTGTTTTTTGCTCTTCAGTTTTGGGAATTTTTTTCCTATTCTTTTTGTTAATAAGATTTCTACCAGGAAAGTTTGGCTTGCCAACATAGTAGTAGTCAGAGTAAAAGGAGGCCAGAGCAGGCAAAAAAGAAACAAACCCCTGAAATTACACCCATTGCATCTTCTGCAGTATCAGAACAAATGTGGGATGTTTGTAGAAAGTGTTTGGACAAATGGGACAAAAAGGATTTCTGTTCAATAGTAAATAATCACATGTAGATCCATCATGGTGGAATCCTTCCTAATTTGAGAGGTGAAAGTGAAGAAGAGTTTTCTGAGAAAGTGCCTTGCGATACAATTGTATGTTTACTACTCAACTCATAATGAACTGAACAAACCTCATTGTTTAATAGATAATCAACTTTCCATGCAACTTTTCATCAGGTTGAATGTGATAATTCACAGTAACCTTTGAGGCATTTTCCTGTCTGTATAATCAGTGCATGCACAAAACACAGCTGTCATGTCTAAACTGTTTGCAACGTCCTTTTTCAAGGCAAATCACTTTTTTCCACTACCAGTGTGCCCTTTCTTCTACACAGAAAAGAGAAGACATTTATGGTGCTTATTTCTATAAACAGAAATAAATCTGCACATGTGCCATGTGATCTGAAATGAGGAAACAATAAATATCTGCATTAAGAATCCTACCTTCATTCTAAAGCTCTATAAATTAAAATTAAGAGGCACTGCTACATCTATCTAGACCTCCTTACAACCTAGCCATGGAATTTTCTTCCCTTATCAAGCCATTTCAGTACAAATTACTCAGAATCCTTGCAACATACCAGAGACAATGTATGTCTTAACATTATTCCTTGTGTATCTATAGCTGATCAGTTCAGTGTTCAGGGACTTGTGCCTCACTTGCACTTACCTTCCTGTTGCCTGAACCTGTGACATCCTTAATTGTTATGTCAAATACAATACTCTGCCTCTAGACAGTAAAAGTATTTGGCAATGTTTTCTTAGCCTTCTTTAGATAGACTGTGAGTTGCCTGCTGGCTGTGCCCCTGCAGGATGTGATCTGTTCCTCAGGTCGTTGTGTGGTTTGCAGTGAGACAGCTGGACTGAACCCCATGGACGTGATGCTGAAAAATGGATGCACGGAACTAAAGCAGCTTTAACAAACTATTGCTTTTATTGAAGTTGCATCTCTTTGTAGCAAACTGTTCAGATTGGTGCAATGAGTATTTTTGTTATAGTATCATAGTGAAGAAATTTTTAAAAATACTTTTTTTGTTAAATTCATTAATTTTTAGCTACCTTTGGTATTTATTTAAAGTGATGCTTGTGATTGCAGATAGGAATTTGCATCTCAAGAGACACTTTCTAAAATAAGGTATAGCTATCTTAGTAGTAAAGACTTTCATATTTCAATTTTTTTTACTTTATTTTTGAAACTGATAGATGAACAATAAGGGTTCTCTTTCCTTTAAGGTGGATTACTCATCCTTTTTTCCTGTGTTGTAGAGGGAGAAGGAGATGCACAACGAAATCCAAGTGAGCAAACCGGGGAGGCCCAAGGGGAGGCAGCAAAGCAAGAAAGCTGACATCCGACTTTGACCGAGTGGAGCAGCTGCTGGATGTTTTCAGGCTACAAGAGTGTGCTGGAACAAATTTGTTTCCATGAGCAAGCTGGTAGAAAAGAAAGTGCATGTGTCTTCACTGCTGGAACCCACTCAACACAATGCTAAAAATCTGGGTACAAGCTGTGACAGAAGACAGAATTTTCTCTACCTCTGTCATTAGCAATGGTTGAACATGTATTGATTTTTTGGGATAGTGTCACCAGATGGATCCCTTCATAATGACTACTCGATGGGAACACTTTTAGAAAGTAGAACAGGTAAATCTTGTAGCAAATGGCCTTTGAAGCATCAGAGGATCTAATTGTGTATGTTAAGCAAAGGCTTGTGTGATCCTCAGAGTTTAAAATTCTCTGGCCAAAGTGTTTGCCCATTATAAGAACTGTAAAGAAAGCACTGTTTTTAGAATTTTGCATCTGTTTTACAGCTCTGTTATTTACAATGGTTTTGTATTGTACGACTTAGATGCTCCACACTGCCCCTTCTCAACTGCTTATGAAGAATATTTCTGTTACTGTGAATTTTTCTACCACACGTTTTGAAAGGGCTGTTTTTTTGCATAAGGTGGTGATGTGCACATGATAGATCTAAACATCAACTGCTACATTGATTATGCCTAAACCTAAATGACTCAGCAACACTAATTTGTTACTAGATGAGCCTTCAAAACGATTTGTTAATGTGAATACTTGAGCCTGTGTTGTGTCCTTGGTACAGTTTTGCCACTCGCCTGTAGTTAGTTGCATATCAGAGACTCAAATTGAATCTTTTATGTTATTCTTCCCCATTTTTCTAATTTTGGTCCCAGTTTCTTAACCTTTCTCTGAGGTATTTTTTTAAAATGTTATTCCAAGTATTTTATTGTTATGGTAGTTTTAAGAATACATTTATAACCTTTTATGGGTTAAAATTCAAACTAATTCCATGGTGCTAGAGGTTTTCCTGATTGACTTTGTTAAAGATAGGCCTTGTTTACACATGGGAAAATAACTGGCATAGGTTATTGCCAATTATGTATTCTGAAATGAGTTTTAGAATGCAGTATAGTCCAATGAGTGGCTCCTGGGCTGGATCCAGCAAGGGGTTCGATTTTTACTATTCCTTGCCTTTGCTCAGTTGATCAGGCTGTTGGGTTTGCTGGGCCAGTAGCCTGCTACTGATGCACCAGAACAGCCAAGTGCTAGAATCTGCTACAGTAGCCTTGTGGCTTGGAGTTGGAAAGGGAGGTGAGAGAATTGGCATCTAGCACCCAAAGACTAGATTTTTTCCCATTTCATCTGTTCCAAAATGACAGTCCGAACTGGGCCTTCATCAAAATACCAGGATAGCTTGTCCATCCAGGACATCACTTAAAATATCTACAAATTAAGAACCTGTTCTGCAGTAGCTATTGCTGATTGATTTGTTTTTCCCCTCATCCTGCCCCAATAGACAAGGCCATACATGAGGCTGAATGCTGCAAAATGGGGCAGCCACACCTCTGTGTGACTAAGGTGAGTGAAGAGAGTGACTGATAGTAAACCATGGCAATCACAAAAGCACCAATCACAAGGTCAGAAGATTTGTTTTCTTTTATTAATAGGAGGTGATGTCACTTTATATATAGTATATATATATTATATATATTTTTGTGTTGTTGGTTTCAAATGTTATGCACTTTTTAATGTTTGTAAACTTTTACTAATGAATAGTGTGATTGCTTCCTGAATATATTAATCATCAGTTAACAAAACATCTTTGTGGCCACAGCTGTTTGTTTCTACCATATGTATCATAGTATTTGTCACCTGAAAATCTTTTGTGAGAAATGTGGAGGAAGAAACCCACTTCTGATCAGTATTATGAGATCATTTATTAGTGTTAATAAAAAACAAGCCAGCCGTATGCTTGTGGCTCATGCGTGTAATATTAACTCTCACCTTTTAGTGTTTGGAAGCTGAATGCCTTGCTGTCTTATTAGCTGTCAAATGCCCTATCTTCTTGGTAGGAGAAGTAGTCCATTTGCTTTGGAAATACTGTTATCCTTAAGCAATTCCTATTTGTTTGTTTCACTTGGTGTTCCTTTCAAACTTAACACACTATTATTGACCTTTTTTTTTTAATTATTTCTCCCCCTTTCGCTCTTGGATCAAGTCTTCAAGCTGAATTGGTTGCCCTTTGTCATGGACTAGTTACTGTCAATCTAGAACAAATGCCAGAAGGAAATAGGATTCTAGAGGTTTTTTTATAGTGTTACTTCATTGATGATCCATGAAAAATCATCAGTAAAATGTTGCAAAAAAAGGCAATGGTGAAATAATATTTACAGTATATTAAAGTGATGGTTTTCCTTATTTTCCTTCACTGCTTTTCTTTCCTTCTTAATTCTTTTGTGTTGTTAAATAAAATTAATTTCAGCCTTTCTATTTCTTTTTGTACCTGTTTCTTCTGTTTCTCCTCTTTTTTTTCTCTTGTTTTTAAACAAATTATGGATGCTTTTGCTGGTTTTTGAAACACATCTCTTTGTGATGGAAAGTAGCATTGTTAATTTCAGTGGAGTAAAAGGCTATTTATGTTCCTCTTCCCCCAAAAGTGTATGAGTGCTTGATTTATCACTTGAACTGTGCTTGCTGTCCTAATTTTGGATATTTCTGTAGCATCTATAAGCAGGCCTGACTTAATGTGAACATGTGGTTAGTCTGTGCCAAGTCACAGCACTGTGTCTTCAGTATTGTTGTTACCAAAGCAATGACAGAAGAGTTACTTCAAATATATTCACACCTTCTGTGTAATTGCATCATATAACCGGGACACTGATGGAAGAACCAGACTTTGACTGGGTTATTTTTGCTTTTGTTAGTTATTTTTTTCAGTTAACCTGACACTGGCTTCTCTTCCAGTATCTTCTTTCTATTTTATTGTGTTCATGACAGTTAAATATCTGTTTATCATGCGTATCTTAGAAAGATCTTCCCAAAAAGCTATATTGACACGGGCAAGTCAGGTCTGAAATATCAGCATAGTAGAATACTCCTTATCCTTAAAAGGTTTGGCTTTGGTGGGATGGTGGTGGGTTTGTTGTTTCATTTTTGTTTGGTTTTTTTTACAGTGTCTTTAGTTGTTTTAAGTGCTTCGGTCACTCTGAAGGACCGTCTCTTAAAAAGTCTCTGTATTCATGTTCTTGTTTCCATAATAAAGTCTTTGATTATATCCAAGAGCATTGCATTTGCAGGGTTCAGGTTCCCTGTCCACCTGAAACAGACAGAACTTTTAGCACTGTAATTGGACAGAGATACTGGCATTCCTTCCTTCAGCTTATTTCCATTAATGTTGGCCATGTGCTTTAAAAAGCATGTATTAAAAGACAGCAGCAAGCACACACGTTTGTTACTTCATCGAAGAATCATTTTAGAGCCAAAAGTTCACCATGACCTTTGATAACACAATTACTGAATGTAAAAAAATGTCAGTATACTTGGTCCTCATCTGGGTAATTTCTCTTGCACTTTTTGTTCAAAATTTTTAAATGGGAAAGAGTATATTCTCATAGGAGTGCAAATGGATAATTATCTGGTGCCCAGAAGGAGCAACTACCAAAGGGGTTAAGATGTAATTTCTACAGTATCAATGCTTTTCTCAGCTAAATTGGAGGATTTCAGGTGTTCTTAATGTTTGTATTTTATGTTTCAGAAACAGCTGTGAATTTTGTTCAGAGGAAGGACTGAGAGCTGCTGTTGAGACTGAGCACAGCATAGTAACCTCAGCTCTGACAGTGTTTGCCTTACCTCAGCAGTGTTTCTATGTTGAACTGCTGTATTTTTGCCAACTTGTTACTTTGTTTTGCTCTGCATCTCTTTCTGGTTGGTTTATTTTCTGTCCTGTGGTTCCCTGATGTAAAATAATACCCTAGAAATACATGGAGTGCTGTATTACTGTATATTGACCTACTAAAGTCTCATAGTGGAAATAATGTTTCACTTAATCCTTTTTGGTCAATGCACAGAGTGGGATCTGTTTCAGAGTTCTCTTCCCAAGAGAAGCAATAGAGCCAGGAAGGAAGTGTGAATTCAAGAAGACAGGCTGGCAATATTAAGAGGATATCTTTTCTTAATAGTAAGGCAGTGCACAAAATAGCTTCTTCCATCAAATGATGAACAGTTGGGATGTGTAAATAATAGCTAAAAAAAAGACAAATTGTTCTACTTTAGGTGGTATTTTGATTTCAGAACCAACTTGAGGTTCTCAACAGTACTCTAGAACAGAAGCATCCATAAATCTGTGGCACATATCCTTGAGACCAATCCTAGAACCACCAGGTTCTAATGAAATCAAAGATAACTTTTGTTCTCTAATACAGAACATATTTCTGCTCTTAAAAAGCAGAAATGCTTAACAGATCAGAAAATTATCGAAATAAAGGTAGGGGCAGGAACATTCTCACTGTTCTCTACGTCTTCAGGCTGGATTTATTTTTTCTTGCAAGAGAGTAGAGACAGAAATGATCAATGTGTATGGGCGTTAACCCACTATCTAACAGTGAGTTAGCAAAATATGAACAAGTTTTAAAGCAGAGAGTAAAGCTGAACAAAAATATGGTGTGCTCATGCTTACAAAGAGCATCCCCATCTTCTGAAAGCAGCAGGACTTCATGTTGTATCATTTCACATTGATTTTTACATTATGGCTTTGGAGCTGCTGATGTTTTAGGATGGAGGACAGGACAGACTTGTCAGCTCATGATGTGTGTGTATAAATGATCTCTTGT
This sequence comes from Polioptila caerulea, assembly GCA_013397295.1. NCBI lineage: Eukaryota > Metazoa > Chordata > Aves > Passeriformes > Certhiidae > Polioptila > Polioptila caerulea. The sequence goes on along the minus strand of VYXF01002801.1, from coordinate 47,597 downwards.
TATTTTCAGGCAACACATGCTTCAGTACCCTGAAACAAAATGTTTATAAAAAGACCAGTGCTAGTGATGACTTGCTTATGAGTTCTTAAGGTAAGCTTTTAGTAAATTAGCCATCATCATATACTTTCAATCCTATTTGCTGTTAGGAAATTCTCTGGTGCTGATCCATGAGTGCAGTGTAATAGCAAGTAGCTTCACAAAAGTTCAGCTGAGGCAGATGATCTTGAGTGCTCCCAAAATGTCTGAAATAAAAGCATTCATTAAAAATCCATACCACCTTCTTTCAATAGCAAAGACAGATGAAAAGTGTTTTGTGTTTGCTAAATAATAAACCTATTTTATCAGTGGTTAATCTGTTAATGCTTAGATCTAGTTTCATGAAAAAAACTCTTTTGAACCTGAAAAGTTATTCAGGTTTTTGCATACAAAAGGGTAAGAGATGAAATTTTTTTAAAAGGTAGCTTGGCAGTAATTTATAGGAAATAGTGACATATCACCTACAAGAGGTATGGTTGAGAGATCAAATCTTGAGCAGCTCTGCATGTGAGTTGATCTATTCTGCATCTGGTTTGTTGTATTAACATGTAAATTATGTCTCATTGTGTTCATCAAATGTGGGTATTGCAAACAGTTTTTAAGCATGAGCCCAGAAACAGGCTTCCAAGGCAGCAAAGAAAACACCGTATTTTTAACCACACAGCATGCTAACAGATCCATTTGGTTACTCATATATTTTTATTTGCAGGTTTTTCTTTTCAATAAAAAAGGAGCAACACATGATTGTGCAAAGACATTAGAATGTGCACATCAGCAAAACCATGCATTTTTCTTAGTAGAATTCAGTTATTATTGGGGTCCTCAAATGGCGAGTACCTAGCCAATGTGTATGAGCCATGTCTCTGATGTGGGAAGCTTGTCATTAAGTCTCAGTGAAATTTCACTGTGGTTCCTACTAGTTCAGTCAGCTCACTTGCCTGTGAAATGTCTTCTGTTATCCACGTTCTTTGCAGGTCAGTGAGTAGCTGGCTATTGATGCGAGAACACCTGTACTGTAATGACATGTATCTCCTGCTGTAATATTTCTCTATCAGTAGAACAGAACATAGATGAGTCCTTGGGGTCAGAATCTGCTTTAAAACGTCCTGGGACTGCCATCACTTGTGGGAATCCAATAACTGGTCCTGGAAGAGGCAATGCTAGGTTTTTGGTGGAATGGTATTATAGCCACAGATGAATATAAAATGCCAACACTATGCATAAATTTGGGGAGGGGGGGCTTTAAGCTTGGAGTATTACACAGGTCGCCTGAAAACCATATCCTCACAGAAATTCTCTACTAAATTAGATCTGGCAAGTTTACAAAGCTTTTAACATTTTGAGAAGTTTTGCCATAACCCATACAACACACCATTGTATTTGGGAATTGTTTTCAGGCTAATGATTTCTTCTCAACACGGATTGTGAGCACTTTATCGAAATACATTGGCTAGAAGATGCAGTAAAAAGTAGAAAAACCTCAATCTGACTGTACAGCCATGAAAAAAGTGTCGTTCCTGCACATGACCCTCCCTCAGACACAGCATCTACAGGTAATGCTTTTGACTTCGAGTTGCAACACACTGTATTTTAGTTTGGTTGGAACAGGATTTTCAAGAAACCCTGTCAAGTACAACTGAACCATACCTTCTATCACAAGGCATATTTTATCAATTAATTCTTTCTTCCTATCTGATGTTCAAATGAAAATAGATTTCCTGTTCACTCTGATGTATACTGCTGAATATCCATGTGGTAATAAAAATGACTCTAGGCTGAAGTTTAATAGAATTTCTTGTAGTTATTTGTAATGTCCTATGGATCTGTATATATTTTATGCCTGTATTTGCACTGAAACTAAACTATATACTTTCCAATTAAACATCACAGACCAAATAGAAATATGCAACATAAAAATACTGTGAGATATTTAGCTTTTTGAAGTATACACTCCTGTCTTCCTGAAAATTACACACAAGTACAAATAGGGCACAGCTTAAGAATTTCAGTAAAAATCTTTGTTTTCACAGCCTCATCTTTGATCCTGCAATGCAGTCAAAATGTAGACTGTGGAACATCTGATTATAGTCATCATTTCCCTAGCAACAGACTGATATCCTCACTCAATACATTATACAGTATATTTCAGAGAGCAGGGCAAGCCAGAAGGGAAGATGGATGACTCAACAGGTCTTTTACATCCGTAATTCTCTCATCTGTGGAGAGAATTAAGAACTCTCTGGACACAAATACAGCATCCTCGTTTGTTTGGCAGTGCAAACACCAACAGTGTATAATAATATTAATAATAATAATTCTATAGAAACTGCTACTATTATGGCATTATTAAGGAGCTCTCCCCCAAAAATAAGAAAAGGCAAGCACCTCGGAAAGTCACCAAAAAATGGCACACAGACACCTCCTGGTGGCACTGGAGTGTATTTTTAATTAGAAGGATTAAAAATTAAACCAACCCATAGAAATTAAGGTCCAAACAGCCACGATGGATCTAGGGTAATTAGGGGTTGAGAAAAATCATTGAAAATCATGAGAGAGTAGTGTTGTAAATATATATTTTATGTGATTGAATTATGGCCTTGACTTTTGTACCTAATCTCTTAAAACACATTATTTTTCAGAACTTCCCCAGGCACTGCACCCATACCCCATAAATAAGATTTTCATAACTACTGGAAATAAACCTGTGGTTTCAAAGTAGGCCTTGCAAATGGTTGCAGTAGATGAACTGAAATCAGAAATGCTTTATTTGCTGTCTTCATGCGAACTCTGATAGCTCTGAGGACAACCAAAAGAATCCCAGCCTGTGTTCACCAGTCTGGCAGCACAGACAAAATACTGTACCTTCCTGGTGACATTTACCATCAGAAAATTAACAATCTGAGTACATCAAATAGGCTATAAACTTAAATAGTCATAATAGCAAAACCAAAGAATTGTCATCCGAAATTTGTGGAAAGTTTGTGCTTACTGGAATTCCCCCCCCCCCCCCCCCAAAAAAAAAAAACCAAAGAACAAACCACAAAAAAAAAAGACCCAAACAAACAAGCAGGCAAAAAATCCTCAGAAATGTCATGTCAAATTCAGAAGAAGGGAAATTCCAAAGCATTACAGAGTGTTCACGATAGACCTCTTTTTCCTTGTGCTATTTCCATGATCCAAACTAAACAACTAGGTGTTAAAAAGCCAAATAATGAAGGATTTTAGTGACTATTACCATAAGTAACCCAAGGTGTTTCAAAGAGAAGGGGAAAACAGAGAAGTGCTCTGGTGAGTAAACCTGTTTTCTACCTTTTTTCCTGATGTCTGAAAGGTAACTTAGTGTTGCAATGGATTCAATTTTATATCAACAATTTTTTTCTCTTTTCACTATCTGGAATATGTTCCTCCTCCATCAAGCTTTATGACCAGTCATTTGAGATTACGAAAAAAGTTCTGCATAAGACAAAGCCACATAGAAATTTCATTCCCTTTAAAGTAGCCTGTCTGTGCTTTCACAAAGACGGAGTCCACAGAATATTGTAATATGAGTTATGACATTGTTCTGCAATGGTGCTTCCAAACAGAATCATAGAATGGTTTGAGCTAGAAGGAGCCTTAAAGATCATCCACCCCCGCTGCCATGGGCATGGACACCTTCCACCAGACCAGGTTGCTCAGAGTTCCATCCTTGAATACTCCCAGGGAGGGAGCATCCACAACTACTTTAGGCAACCAGTTCCAGCACTTGCCACCCTCACAGTAATGGATTTCTTCAATATGTAGGAAAAGTGCTATGCTTGTGTCACTGAAAAACCAGAAATTGCTCTTGCAGTATTGCAAACACAGTTCTACTGCATGCTCAGCTTTCTCCCGAGGAGTTACTGGCCACTTGAATGTACGCAGCCACCTGTGAATCATATCACTTGTGAATCCTGTGCCTTTTGTTTGAGAACGCATTCTTCTCTAAAACTTCCTGATTTTTCAGAACTGAAAATGACAGATCTGTCTGATGAAAGCTATTTCCCTTCCATGTATGTATATGTGTGTTTGTGTAAGTATGCAAGGACTGGAGCATTAGGCAGACATTCCATACCCTTGGGCACATGGTGTGACTCTTGGGGATGGTGCTATGCAGGACTGGATTTTATGATCCTTCAGGGTGCCTTCCAACTCTGCTTATTCTGGGATCCTGTGATTCTTTGTCAAAGAAAAACAAGTTCACATATTAAATATTACAGAAAAATCCCCATCCTTTACTAAATAGTATTCTTCTACCACATTTTGGCCATGAAATATCTGACATTAATGTTAATGTCAACACTTTATATATGTTCCCTCCTTACTGCCTTCCATTAGGTATTTAGGGGCTGCTCTCTGAACCATTATTCTGTTTCTCTAAAATACTTCAATGGCAGCTATTCATCTATTGCAAAGTCAGGAAATATTTAGAGATTACTACTTTTATCTCCCATATTAAAACTGAATTTTTTTTCTCTGCTGTTTTTATTTCTTTAGGATATGTAAAAGTATTCAGTAGATATTCCAGCTTCCTGAGTATTTTCACAGTAATACTGAATGTTAAGAACTGACAGTTAATTTCAAGCTAGAAAAAAAAGAAATAACTGCTTTGGGTTTTATGGCACAGTACATATTCAGTAATTAGTAGACTGTGCTCATCACATTCCGCAAAAATTGCACTTCAAAAAAAAAAAGTGGATCTGATTTATACAGGTTATAGAGAAATCTCATAAAAACTCTCTTCACTAAAAATAACAGATTTGGTGAAGTTTAAAACTCACATGGAGATACAGTCTGACTACCAGAACAGATTCAGCTGATAAATTTTTGGTGTTTGAGTTTCAGTCACAAGGAGAATTAATGGGGTATTTGGTGCCCTCAGGTTTCACCAAATAAATTGCCCCCAGTTCAAGCCCAGAAATTCCCATCCCTTATCTAACCAATTGTACTGGTTTGGGCTGAGAGAGAGAGAAACTTTTCCAGGGGATGATTAAGGAGCACAGTTTAGTTTAGGTTCTTTGATTTGCACCCTATAAAAAGTGTTTGGTGGGACTTCCTGTTTAGTTACACAGACAATTCCCTTCAGTGTCAAGCACAAATATTTCTTTATACCTATGCAATGAAGAATCAGGACTCACAAACTTGTCTTTTCACCTTCACTTTCTATTAATTTTGCCCTTTCTCATGAAATGAGATAGCAAAGGCTCATATTGCAAGTGGAACAGATAGTTCAAACATTTGTACCAGTTTCACTATAGTCATCATTATGTTTTACCAACCACATTAACTGGGTGAATGGGGTTTTGCAGATTTAGACACAAGATGATTCACAAGAAGGTTACAGTTTGTAAACACAATGATCAACTGCTCAACATATGAAAATCTACCAACCTGAAAAAACCCTACTTGAACTGGTAATCAAAGCACTTCTTCAAACAGCACTAATGGGACCAGCTGTGCAAGGTTCTAAAGAAAGGACATCAATAACCCCAGCAACAGGCATCTGGAGTTTGTTCGCTTTAGCAACTGCATTGCACATAAAATACGTGACTGAGCTGATGATAATGTGTCTTCAGTGGTAACAGCTACAAGTCTCCACTTTTCACAGAGTTGCAGAATGGGTCAGGTTGGAAGGGACTACAGTGGATCATCTAGTCCAGCTTCCCTGCTCAAGCAGGGTCATTCTAGAGCACCTTCAGTGCTATTTGATATGAAATCTTGAAAACTTCTTCCTTTATGAAAAATTTGTGGATTAAGTTGTACCTTTTAAAAGGACAGGATAACAATACTGTATTTCATATTGTCTTATTTCTTTGCACTCACCTGTAGAAGGAAGATCTGTGTCAAGTTGGAAGGTATTTCCTTTCCATCTATGCTGTGTTCTTTGAGTAGTGCTGCAAAGTGAATGTAGCAAAACTAGCATAACGAATTAAACCAGTGGTAATATCTGAAACTGAATATATTTAATAGAATTCAATATAATTAAATATCATCTAATGCTTTTTTACCAATACATGTTTCATCAATATTAGTAAATTGATTTCTTTTTTTACTATTTCTGTACCATATACTGACATTTCTCTCTCCATTTTCTGAAGACATTCCTTGTTTAAGCCTGAGACATCTACTTTTATTGTTTTAAAAATTAGCCCATTTGGCTTGTTTGAGTCAAATATAAAGGCTTTTTGGACATTTTTACATAGGAAATATGCAGTTTCAGAGAAGCATGTGCACTCTGTAGGTAACAACTTTGAGGTGATTCTGCTCTTTTGCCTACAGCACAGGGAACATTTCGGGAGGGTTTCAGAAGGATACTGATGAGGCTTTTTTCATAATTTGGGGGCATACCGACTAAGAAAATCAATCTGTTCCACTGCTCAGCCAGGAGGAATCGTTTTTTGCCCACATAATATGTGAATGAGTTCAGAGCAGTGAAAGGTGACCTATCTTATTACTTGTTTCTTGAACCATGCAGTGCATCAATAAAATATCTCTATTTATCTTTAGACCTATTCATCTTTATTTATATCTATATCTCCATCTAATCATATGGATTAGATATAGCCATACAGAGATACACTAGCCACATTTTAACAGATATGAGCATATATCTATATAGGGATAGTACAGGTATATATTACATATCTCTGTAATCTATAATGAGGAGAACAGTACCATTTCCCAAGCAGAGAAACTGCTCAACTCACCAACCATAATCACATAGCAATTCAGTTATCTTTTTTTTCAATTTCATCAACAGGAAAAACAGAACATTTTTTTCTTGAGCATTATAATACCTAACAAGTCCAAGTAGGATGAGATTATTTTTTTATTTGTTCAAATGACTTTGCTAGTTTTTATATTCCAGTAAAGATTATACACTAAGATTTTTGAAGACACATTACTGGACAAGGAAGCAGTTTTATCCTAAAAGCTTTCAGGGTGCAGTTTGACAGCTTGGGCTTTGAAATTTGTGATTTCTATGAGCCAGTCTGCCAGGCTGCATTGCAAGTATGAATGTGCTGTACATGAAGTGAAGGTGCCACATATAACCTTGAAGCTTCACACATAGGAAAGGTTAACCCTCTCTTTCAATTACCATCTTTTAGCCATGAGCCAATATGTTCACTCGTCCTTGCCAGAGCTGAAATAAATGTTGGAGGGAAGCATTCTGCACAAGGATTGTTTTTGACTATGCTCATTCAGTGACTCTGAATACGACAGCCACTGAGTACAAGACTACAGAACTACTCCCTAAACCCTTTATTCTTCCAGAAAGTCAAGTCCCTACTCTTTTAGAGAGCTATTCATTACTTTTACCAATGATCTTTTAAAGTCAAACTCAAAACCTTAAATAAGAGGCCTAAACATAGATCAAGGTCCAGATGCTGTGTCCCTTTGTGGCTGAAGGTGAAATCTGTTCCTTTTCCCTGTTGAAAGCCACAGGAACTTTGGGGTATTTTGCTCTTTAATGAAAGTACCTCAAGCATACATGAAAAAAACAAAGGCCAGATGATCATGACAGTACACTGTGACTCAATCTAACAGTCATTCTTCCGAGGACACCACTTTATTAAAGAAGATGTAGCAATTGTGCCTGTTTCCACAAAAGTTTGAAAAACAAAACTTTGATCCATAACATCAAAGGCTTAGCATAATTCCCATACTTTGTCTAAGGCTTTGAATCTCCACCACCTACCTTCTAGACATGAAAGTATTCTGGTGCTGAGATGCTCAAGACTTCCTTTAAAAGCATTTCCCCACGTGTAAAAAGAAATTAAAGGCCTTACTTACCTTTTCCTGGATGAATGCCATGACCACTAGATTACCTCACAATGGGTCCAAAACTACACTGATTATTTTCTTTAAGGAAAAAGACTGGGATTGATAATCTCATCTTCAAAGGTAACTACTTAAAGGAATTTGCATACTTAATAAGAGTAGTCAAGCCAAAGAACAGAAAGGCATCCCAAGCTCAAAAGGAAACATTTACATCCTTGACAAGCAGGTCTTAGACATCACCTTGCACTATTCTTTACAGGCTTATGCACACAGCTTCTGCAGATCCCGTTTCTATGCCCATAACTCAGGGTCAGTCTAAGCATCCTCAAAGGACAGAGAATTGAAAGAGTTGCATCCTCCTCCTGAATTAAATCCAACATTTATTAACTCCTCCCACAGGAAGAGATCACAAGCCACATCTGATCTGAAATTTAGATATAATCAAGATTTTCTGTCCAACAACAAGAACAGTAAAACATCCTTAAACTATAACTATTCAACTAAGCATTGGCATCCAAGAGCAGATTTCCTTTTGGCATTAATATTCCAGGTTAATTTGGGTTATCGTTAGTGACAAACAGCTGCTTTTGAAGCTGTCACTCACTGCTTCTCCATCCAAGGTCTTTAACTTAATAACACAACCTGTCTTTTACACATATGATGTTGATAGTTCATAAAAAATCCCCAAACATCCTTTACCAAGACAAACATGCAGCTGGAAGAATGAAATGTGGGGACAGATGAAGAAAAAAAAAATTAACAAAATCCTTGGAGTTAGTCCTTTTCTGACCTAGCAGTTGCTTTTATAGTATTCCAAACAAATATTTTGACAACACTACAAATAAAGACCTATTCTTCACTAAGAAAATACATTGAAAGCTAGTAGGAAAAATATAACTTACACAGCTGTGTTTAACAGAAAGATTTATTTGATGTGCATATAAACAGGTATATATGTGTCAAAAAAGTATACCATAAATCTATAAGTATGACTGGAGAAATTTATGAAGTGAGATACTGAAATAAAGTGGCCACCTGAAAAAAGAAAATTATAAGTGGGCAATTTCCCTTGACTCCATCTCTCTAAAATCCATTGTTCCTAAGTAGATGAGAGACTGCTGAGGCAAATTCAGCTTCTGTGATGTAAATTTAGGGTAATGGTGTTGAAGTGAATACTACATTTATTTTTTGGCTTTTAGGGCAGGAATTGACTGTATCTTGTAATTTCTGCATCAAACCCATGCTGTAAATCAGATTCACATTTTATCAGGATCTAAATCTGTGCACAGATGCTTTTATTCTTAGGGCATTTGCTGAAAATTGCTACTACAGGTTCATCAGTGGAGTGGAGGGGGAGGTATCCAGTGGTGTACTGGGGTTCCTATGAATGCAAAATATCTGTATCCTAGAAAATGATCCTTAACTGAATCCAGTGAAGATATTTCAGAGCTCACTTCTTTCTTTGAACATATGACTACAAAAACTGTCACTGTTTACAGCTGTATGGCAGTATCTGAGAATGGCATATTGTTCTGAAAGTTCAGAAGAGCAAACAATAAATTTGAAAAACAAGCAAAATCCCCATTCTTCAAACAAAATCTTGATGATTTTCATTCCCCTCATATTTATTTGACATTCAGCTTTGAGGCTTTAAGGAGTCATGAGGGGGGATTACTATTATTACTATTACCGTTGCTATTATTTTTAGTATGCAATACTGAATTCATTTTTCATTCATCATAGCTTGATTACACAAAACTTCCTCACAAAATAGTCACCTAAATGGAACTGTGGTGAAATCCATATAACAGTAAAAGATAAGATCACTGCATACATGTACTTAATACATGGCAACTAACTAATTTAATATAATGGTATGCATTAGCAACAGACATCTTCTACATACCTCCAAGTTTTATCCTTAGGACAACCCCACCCTGACTGACATATCCATGAACCTGAGTAATGACACCATTCTACATCATCCTCACCCTTTTTTCACTGGGAAGGGTAAAGAGGAAGGTCTCATATGCTAAAATCTTTTTACCAGAAACATGGTGCTTTTCTGGAACTTATTAATTATATTTTCTGAGGTCACGTGATATAATCAGTACACTTGACTTTCTCATTGTCCAAAAGAGGGGCTTTATAGGACAGCAGATGGGATTTCCTTCTAATGGGAACCATTAGATTGAGTGGGAACAGCGAGCTGGTACACACAGAAGTTTAACTTCCCTGTAGGACCAAGGGCCAAAGGGCACAAGCCTGAGTCCTACAATTTAGCTGTTCAGCACTGTATTCTAGGAGGGCTCATCCCACGCATCTACGCCCTACAGACCAGGTCTTTTCTAAGATATGATGTCTGGTAACTATTCCACATTTTTTGTTGACTCAAAATATGCAAAGAGGAAGGTAACCTTGACAGCATCATATACTTCCAAGTTACACTCAGTTACAGTAAATACATGTGAGATCTATTGGAGGAATACTTCATTATTTGAATGCCTTGGAAGAGATGACAGAGGATATTAGGAAATTGAAACATTGATAAAGCAGAGAACACAGCAGACAGACAGCGTGCACAGAGATTCTGGAAACCCGAAATATCATGCATCTGGTTGAAGTTTCTGGTTTACAGCAGCATTTTTAAGAAAAGATCAGGACAGTTAGATTTCTTTGTAATGACAGGTCTTACTTGCTGCTTCTGTGAGGACCCTTCCTCTGATTTTACCAGCTTCATTCTTTTTTTTTTTGAAGTGTATCATTAGCAACTCGAGTTCTGGAAGCACTGGGCTTTGTCTCCAGTCCTGCTGGTCACTGAAAATTACCTTTCTCTTCCAGCTGGGACTGGACCTCTCCAACAGCAAGTCAGACATTGCAGACTGGACTATGTTCCAAGAATTATACAGACAAGTTAGAATTTTGTTTTCCCAAATAACTGTAGATGAACCTTCCCTCTTTGACACTTCATCTTGTCCCATTTCATCTTTTAAGTCTTCCAAGCCTGAGTTATGGAGTGAGATCCTTTTCTTTAAGAGTTTCAGAAAGCCATTCATAATCACAGAGCAGATGGATGCAGCATAGCATTCACAAGCTATGAAGTCACACAGCAGATGGATGCCTATTAAGATCATGAGTGTCTCTTCTTCTTCCTCTTTTTTACAAAAAAAAGTACTTCTTGGTTTTTTTTACAGGAAAACATTTCTCAAGCATTTTGCTTGACTCTATTACTCACAAAGCTTGTCCTGTAAGCCAGTGCCCTGTACAAAACAATGACAACTTACACTTCTGGCGACCTGAGTAGAAAGGTAGTCAGGCAGAAAATCCTCCCTGGGTAGAGGCTCAGATGCCAAAGGACTACACAGTCACTTTGGCAGCACAAGCTTTACTGTTAACACTTTTCATAAAGTCTTGTTTGGAAGAGGCTACTGCAGAGAGAGCTCTGTTCCCCTGACAGTTGTCGACCAAGTCATAGGCTAACAAACATGGAAGAACTCACCAAGGAAAAAGTCATTCTAGACTATTCATGATAGACTATGATAGTTGAAACTGGTGACACATGCTTTTCGTAACCTGTTAGTAAGATTTGGATAGAGAATGATAACCCTTACTAACTAACTAAGTCTTACTGATTAATTAAGCAGTGTAGAAGACTATGGAGCAGTCCCTTCATGTCTTACTAAAAAGCTCTGGGATTGAATGCCTAGGATTGAATGTAAGAAGGAAAAGGAGTACTCCAAGGGCCTGCCTGGATTCCAGGAGGGTTGTTAGGCAAATACCAATAGAATTTTGTAATGGCATTTGACCATATCATTGTTTCACTCTCTACTCCTACTTACAAGTTTCCTAACTGCACTGAACCTTTACAACTTTAGGAATTCCCCTCGAATAAAGAACAGGAGCATTTCTGCATAACTCTTACAACAAAATCTTCTTTGAAATGAAGGAAAAGTTTGCATAGTAACTATAAGAATCTCAGAATAATCTAAGAGACTGTAAGAATGTGGGTCAGATCTCAGGCTGATGGCTTTGGAAGCACATACTGAATCCATGAAAGGATAAAACAGAGCTTTAGTATCTGCTGATAACAAGGGGTCACATTTTTTTCTATACCAATTATGTGGGTGTAACCTTCTTTAAACAGAAAGTCAAGCACCCAGTCAAGCCTTTTAAGAACAACTTTTATAGTAATTATTAAGGGCAAAAAAGTTCACATCTTGTAAAATGAAAGGCAGAGCCTGAAAAAAAAAATTTGCAGTCTGTTTTTCTACCCCATAGCAGACAGATGAACAGTCATAGACAGCATGATCAAAACATATAAAACATTTCACATCTACTCTCAAGCATAGAGAAGAATTTATACCATTTTATTATTAATATTTCTGGAATATGGAGTTGCTCTGAGAAAAAGGCACAATAAGCTTGTTTTGTTGTTCTGATATTCAACAACAATGCATACCCACAACGAGTCACCTGGTTTTCACCTAGTTTTGGTTGGATAGTACTTTTCAGTCCTGATTATTTAGCATGCAGCTAACTGGACCAAGAAATATTTTCATACTTTTAAGCATGTCCTTCCACTCACAAAGGCTTTCCACTGGTCATTTAGAACAACTGTAGCTAAAAGTGATTACTGGAAAAGGAATAATTTTTGTTTCTAAAAAATATCTTCTCTATCTGAAAATGAAGCTGAAATAGTTTCTTTGCCAAGGCCTACAATTATATTGCATGTAGAAAATCTTGTGTTTGTCAATATCACTTCACAAAGCATTTCTAAAAGAAGCATAACAATATAAATTATCTGTACCACAGCAGCATCCAAATTCAGCTTCTCTGCTGTTTTCATGGTGGTTTAATGATCCATAGCAGTAATGGATCATTACTGTAATGGGAATATTTCATAAAGAAGCAATGTTAAAATAGTATTTCCTCAAACCAGGAATGGCAAGAGTTTTAAAGCTGCAAACAAAAGCCTTGAAATGGTACCAGGAAAGAAAGAATTTCTCAGCAAACAAAAATTTCTCAGCAAACAAAAAATGAGAGAATTTGCCTTAAAAGGTGTGTATATGTTATTTTGATAGCAAGTACAGATTTCTGAATTCACAGTGCAAACAGGAACAATTCAGAGTCTCTGTAAATTACTGTATTAAGTAGAATACTGCATGCTGATCCATATCTCCATAGATATGAAACAGTGACCTCATCCCTGCTGCTAGAACTATGAAATCTGTTATATACAAAAATAGCAACACAGTTATTGTAAGCCATTGGCAAAGAAAAACCCAATTACCTCAAAGAATGTCAGTGGCAGCATTTGCTTCTAATTTTTGTTTCTGTTTATGGCAAAAATAATAATCATTTTGTTAGCAAACCAGATGTTTATGCATCAAGCATATTAACTGAACTGGCATGCACACTACTATAGAATAACATACACAAAAGATGACTGATTAAGATAATGGATGATTTCCATCAGTTGATGGAAATTACATTTGAGATTTCTGTGGAGGACTTTGAAGGAAATACAGAAATAGAAAAAGCTAAAATGACAATTCAAATGCAAGGTCCAAGTTCCAAAACGTTTGACGTCTGAACATAGGGAAACAGAATTACCTAAGAGATATCTGCTCATTCATATCACACTGTAGTTCTGACATAGAAATAGTAGTACAAGGGGATGTTCAGGTTCTGCCAGAACTGTGCTGGACTTTCATGTTTGAAATTAATTATAGAATCACAAGATGGTTGAGGAGGGAAGGGACCTCTGGAGATCATTTGCTCCTACCCCCTTGCTCAAGCAGGATCACATACATCAGGCTGCCCATGACCATGTTCAGGTGAGTTTTGAATATCTCCAAGAACAGAGACTCCACAACCTCCCTGGGTAACCTGTGTCAGTGCTCAGGCACTCTCACAAAAAAAGCTCTTTCCTGATGTTCAGAAGGAACCTCCTGTGTGTTGGTGTGTGCCCACTGCCCCTGGTCCTGTCGCTGGGCACTGTTGGTAAGAGCCTGGCTCTCTGCTCTTTGCCCACTCACCTGAGGTATCTCTACACATTGAAATCCCTCTGAGCCTCCTCTTCTCCAGGCTGAACAGCCCCAGCTCCCTCAGCCCTTCCTTACTGGAGACGCTCCAGTCCCTTCAGCGTGGGGATGGCCCTCCACTGGAAGGCCCAGTAGATCCATATTTCTGTTGCACTGGGGTATCCAGCATGGGATGCAGTACTCCAGCTGCAGGGTAGTACTCACAGGTCCTGAGTACCAGTGCTGAGCAGAGCAGCAGAGTTTCCTGCCTTCTCCTGCTGCAATGCTTTGTCAATGCAGTCCAGGACATCATTCCCTCTTTGCCATAAGGGTGAAGACACCAAGACTTGAGGTAACACATCCTGTAGGACTGGTCAGCAGGGAGGGCATGCCTATCTGTAAGTATGGGCTAAAGGCTCTATTCAGCAGGCATGCAAAGTGCTGACTTGTAAGACATAAATGGGGCTTGCTTTATAGTGACTCAGCCACCACACTCTAAGCAAATCTGTGTTTGTCTGTTTGTACTGCAGGCACTTTGAAACCCACTTACTCACATATTTATCTGAAATGCAAAAAGCCCCAGCCCCTCAAGACATGGCTGAACAGCCTCCATCTATCCCAACTGCATATGGTGATTTTATGTAGGACACTGGACAGGCAAAAGAAGTAGTAGCACTTTGAGATGCCCAAGAATCTCGTTCCACAAGGTCAAATCACATTTGTATGCTTAAGTTTGGTTTCAGGAAAACGTACAAGTTATCTCTACTGACTCTGTTGTCCCGAATTTTGTTCAAGGTGCATAAAATGCATACAAAGGATCATATAGACATAGTCACCCAAGCCAGATCAGAAGTGCAAATGAGGACCTGGCCTCATTTGGTTCTGCTTACAATACAGAAGTCAGTGAGGGAAAGAACAAAAGGGAAGTGAAGGACCTGAGGTTGCAGGAGCAATTCTTGAGAGCAAAGTTCTGGAAACAGATGTCTGAATACCTGGAGAGAGTACTTAGGAAATAGCCTAATCTGAAACATTGAGAGAACATTGAGCCAAGAAAGTAACACCAGAGACTGCTCTTAAAGCATTCAGAGGAGTAATAGAATTCACTGGGGTTTCTCCCTGAACTTCCAGTTGCACAGAATTGCTAAGCCAGCTCTTTCCGTTCTATTGCTAATGAATTAGGCCCACAAAAAGCAAGAATTTCACACTGGTGGAAATTGAATTAGATGGTCCCTAGAATCAGAGGGAGGTAGACAGAGATGTAGGTAAGAGGACTCTTTATTGCAAAACTTTCAGGAAGTGTAAGCAGCATCCCAGAGCTGTAAACGATTTTTGCTGGCTTAGTTGCAGTTTGATGCACACGAAAAGCATATTCAAAAATTAAAAACTGGGCTTGAAGCTCAGTTTCAGTTCCTTGTTTCTCCCTTCAGTTTTAATTAGACTTTTTATACAATTAGTTCTCCAAAAGTATTTAAAGAAAAATCAAAGGGAGGAATCAATAAGGAAAGAGACAACCAGCAGTGCCTGCCAGCAAAATACTCTTTTTTTTCTCTCATTACTGCCTATGTTTGATCTCTGACTAACTCCGTTGCATTTTAATTGACAATACTTGGCACCACCTGATATGTTCATGATCTAAATGGCCTTCCCAAATGGACACAGAAATCTACTGAACACTTAAAACATGTTCATGTGTTAAAGACTAAGAAGAGGCCCATAAGAAATACTGATGTACAGAGACACAAAATAAAAAAAATATTTATTGGAGGAATTTTGCCTGGCCCATTTTATCTCAATTTATATATAATCTGTTGAGAAAATAAAATTGAATCCCACTTAAAATCAACAAAATCCTCACAAATATCATGGAAGTGGCATCAGGAAAATGAAAGAAATAAAAAAATCCCATCATAAAATGTTATGATCAGTGCGGAATACATTGATTCTCAAAATCTCTTTGTGCCCATTACTAAATGGAAGGCAAAATCACATACTTAAGTTTTTATTTTACAAATATTTAACCCTCTTCAAGCAAAAGGAAGATGATTGTGGGTAAGAGGCAGAGGAGACAATTTCAGCTCTTCATTCTGCTTGTGTTTTTTCATGCTTTTATTTCCTCTTTCCATGTCTTACTCTGCCTGGGTCAGTAATGGCTTGAGATCTTAAAAATTCCATAGTTGCTGGATA
The DNA here is from genome assembly GCA_013397295.1 of Polioptila caerulea. Taxonomy (NCBI): domain Eukaryota; kingdom Metazoa; phylum Chordata; class Aves; order Passeriformes; family Certhiidae; genus Polioptila; species Polioptila caerulea. The sequence goes on along the minus strand of VYXF01002801.1, from coordinate 31,554 downwards.
TTATTTTCATAAATATCAGCTTCTCTCCTCAAACAGTTTTTTTTACACTCATTATCTTAGAACAAATACCAGCTTAATCAGGCTCTGAATTCAAAGTGTGCCTCATGCTGTTGAATAAAAACAGAAATCTCAACTCCAATTCTGAGATCAATACATGTAAATCTTTTAAATCAATATGAAATTTCACAGTAAGCCAAAGAAGAAAATCAAGGAAAAGCTATGTCTAATCAAATACTATCCAGTAAATCAAATAATCAAAGATTTTTTTTGCATCTCTAAATTCTACAGTTTGACCAAGTGGCATGAAATATTGAAGAATATATTGAGAAAATTATTCTGACCTAGCATGTGTTTCCTCTATTTTTTATTTCTGTGATTAAAAATAGAACTATGCCACAGCCCAATTGCTGATATATTCCAATATGATGCAGTTTGATGGGCCCATTCCCCAAAGTGAAAGTATGGATTAATATTTCTGTGTTTCTTGCCCCATGCCTGTCTCTATTTGGTGAGTTTTTATAAAAATATGGAAAAAGAAAACTTCCTGCCAGATGGAAAATTAGAAAATAAAATGCAACATCTTTTTCTTTATATTAAAATCTACAGTAATTATCAAAGTCACTCATGAGCAACCAATCAACATCACAAATGTTTCACAATCTACTAAGTGCCAAATGTGTCAAGATTCTTCCATAAATACTCATATGAAGCTGGAAAGACTAGTGGAGTTGTATCATATGGTGAAAATAATTTTTTACCCAAGCATCTAACTGCACAGCAAAGGAAACTTACACAGAGAAAGCCATCTCAGAGTAGCTCGGACTGAGGGCACATTTGCCACAGTTACTTTCACTTTGCTGTAAACTTCCAGTGCACTTATCTATACCTAAGAAGAAATTGATGGCAATACCCTGTTGAGCTGGGTGTTAGAGAGGCCAGAGCATCAGATTTTTACCTCACACTCTCAGTTGATGCAATTACTGACACATCTTAATACTAGAAAACAACATGGGGCATGCAGATATCTAGCATTTGGGAAAACAAAAAATCACAAATCGTTATGAGACAGAGGGAATTCTCACCTTGGCCATGTACAAAAGTTACTAGTAAGAGATAGAGTGAGAAAGGCCAAAGAAACAGCTAATGAGGCTGCGGCTTTGAAGGGAAAAATAAAAAGAGACAATCACTGGGAGATCAGCTACAACTCGAACAGGCCTAGAGAATTTATTGACTGGGCTTTTTGTTTATCTTAAAGTACATCCAATTTAATGATACTTGGATTAGACAAAACTAAATGTTCATCTAAAACTAAATGAAATATTAGTGTTTTATTTCTTTGCAAAACTAATAGATAAAAGTGATTTAAGAAGGACTTCCACTGGCATATCCATGGCTATATATTCTCAAAGAACTGCAAATGTGCTAATTTAGTCACATCTCACAACGTGATAACTCCATAATCTGTCCAGGTTTCTTTTTGTTGAAGAATAGATGGATCACAAGATCACATTCTGGAAAAGAAGCTGAGTATCTTAGGTGATAAATACAAAAAATAAACTTTTCCATTTATCCCTTGAGAATATTTTACTCTGAAACAAAATCTAAGTTCAGCCAGAATTTTTAGTCTTACCATGATCTAATATGACCTCTTCCTCTGCACAGTGAAGAAATACACAATCAAATTACAATATAAATATAGATTAATTTGTAATACCATTTTAATTTCTTAATTTAAAAAAATTGCCTTAAAGCGTGAAATCACCTCATCTCATTGACAGAATCATGGTACATATGTATAAATTAAATTTTATTTACCACATAAGGCATTTGGAGGGTTTCAGAAGAGCAGAATATTTCACCAGCTGGGTGGTCAATTTGTTCACACAATACATAGATGTTTTGTGTGAACAAAAGTCTACCTAGCAAAGTCCATATCCTAAGTGAGCATTTAGGAAAGACAAACACGTAAAGTGCTTTGTGGAACTTTCTGGCTTTGCAGAATCAACTTTGCAGCATTGTTTTTTTTGTCAGTATTGTCTCACTTTTGGCTTGTGCTGTGCCTTATAAAACAGATTGTGTCCTAAACCAGCAAGCTGAAGCATTGAACTGTGTTGGAAATTAAACACAAACAGTGCAGGGGATTTAACAAAAGTCAATTTGTTTGGCTTATGTATTCTGTACTCTGAATTGCACTCTTATTTTTTAAGAACTAGCCTGCTAGTAGAACTGCAAAAAATAACATCCTGACATATAAAGACTGTTATGCAGGTTGCAAAAGCTAAGACATGGAAAAAAGACAACAGCAGAGGTACTACATCCAGTGATAAAGTCACAGCCCCTGGTCTCCTTTTATTACTGGCTACTCAGCTTGAGAAAATCTACCCAACAGCTGGCAACCTAGAATTTAAACTCACATTTTCTTTGTCTTTTGGGCATTATTATAACTCATTTACTCTTATTTTTTCAGTTTAGACTTAGCTCTATGAATTGAGCAATTCTTGTTCTGAGAGAGCAAAAACTGTTTACTCCAGTACTACTTACCAAGTTTTATTGTGGTCTCTGGTCTCGTTCTATCAAATCTGGGACAACCACAGCAAACAAAACTATAAAAATGTACTGAAAAAAAAAATGAGTTGCTAAAAGATTGATAGTAAAATCACAATACTCCATTCCTGAATATAAATTGTTACTATAACCCACAAAAGAACAAAAGTCATTCTTGCAGGAATTCAACTGAGGAATTAGTTTAGTAGGAGAGTAATCATTCTTGTCTGTAGTCCTCAATTAAAGTTAACTGTAAGAAAAAGCTTATTAGGAATATTTAAATTTTAAAGTCCCCCTGTGCAAGCAGATCTGAATTCCCAGAAGCTAGTTATAGTGCAAAGTGTATTAATTAAAATTCCGCTTTGGGAGATCCTTCTTTATCCAGTGTTCATTATTAACATGAAAGATAGTGGAAAGGTTTTGATTTTTTATAAAGATTTTAGTCATTGTGACAGGGATTCAAATGGTGGAAAAGAGCATATGAAATGTTAATGAAATTCTGATCATTTTACAGGACTTAGTAGTTTTTTGACACTTCTGCCCCAAACAAATGATTTGCACTGCTTCGCAAAAACCAAAGACAAGGTATTGTCAAAACTCAGGATCCTGGAGTCTTTTTCTAAAGTGACTAAAGATTTGGAATGGTACAGTGTAGGGATTTTTCCATATTGATATATACAGGAAGCCACATTTATTCCACAGCTCCTCTTGGCCTGTCTAAACTGCTCAGAAGATTCATAATCTATTTCCACAGCAACCCCCCTTTATCTGGAGTGATGATATCCTTTAGCTTTCCAGGTATCTCTCACACAAGAGTGGTTACACGACAAACAGGGCTAACACATAGGGAATGATTCGAGTTTATTGTTGCCAGTCAGGCTGTGCCAGCCAGAGACATCTGCTCATCACAAGCAAGCAAAGAGGCAATTTTATGTCTCAGTAATACACCTGGGATCTGTGAGGACAGTCCTCCAGTTCTTCTGCAATAGGCCTTGACAGATTCTGGCAGAAAGATTTGGTGCCACTGCTTCCCTAAGTTTTGAAATTCAGAACACTTTCAAACCTTAGACCATGATTCCCTATCTCTAGGCACTTTTGAAAATGCTGACTTATGCAACCAACAAGCTAGACTAACCTGTAACTTTTATCTAAGCCCACAAACCATGGGGAAAATGGGTTTTCCTAATTTATGACAAACTCATAATTTATCTCTTGCAACTTATCCCTGTGGGCAAACTCCTTTTTTTACCAACAAAAAATGAAAATTTGTCCCTTTACTGGCCAGCAGAAGGAGACCTCAGTCTTTTTGGAAATGGTGTCAATGTTAGGTGGCCTCTGTACACACCTGCCTTATGTCTGAGCCTATCTCAGATTGAATTTAACCTCTCTTCTCAGGAATTCCTTCTGGAGTTTGGGCACAGATAGGCATGGCTGTGCTAGGGTTTGTATTTCAATTCTTTAAAACAAGTTTGAGTAAGGAAGACAGAGCTTTTGCATTTAGGAATGTGTTTTTCTGATTCTTCTCAGAGACACTCAGGACTCTGAACACTCAGGACAGTAGGTGTTCAGACTGCATTACTTTTTAGAGGTAAAAATTTCTATCATTACTGCTGACTCCACAAAACAACTGATATGGAAGAGGAGCTAAATTTATACTGGTGCCTGCAGGCTTACCATAGCACAGCACATGTAACTTAAGATGTACTTGTAGAAATACTCCCAGCAGAGGCAAAGAAGTCTAAGTGATGCAGTAAGATCACCTCTCCAGGACAGTTTAAGATTCTGATCACAAATGAAATATGAACTACCATGGAATAGGCCCAATAAAGGGTACCATGGTGGCTATGGAAATGGAAAGCATAGCTGCTGAAGGCAGTTTAGAAGGCCTCAACTTGATTAGAAAAACAAGCCAAATACTGAAACAGAACAGATGCTAATTCCCTATAAATGCATCCAAGAGGTAAACAATAAAATACATAAGCCAGAAATAAATGTTGGCACAAGCATACATAGTGCTAACCAGCAATTAATAAATTTAGCATATGGTTTGGAAAAGAAGATCCTAAATGTTATAGGAATGTCGCTGCATCAAAGACTTGATTTTGGCATAGTAGGTCTACAGAAGGAAAACATTGGCTTGGGTTTTTTTCAGTATGAAGGTACATTTGTGAAGTCATTTATGTAGCACGGTGCCTGTCATCACAGAGGAGTAGTCCTCAGGTCCCTATACAAACACCACAGTAAAAGACAGCTACTTTTCAGCATCACGAGTCCTTTAAAGTGTGCTGTCCATAGTCATAGTTGCACAACAAATGTTCAGATACCAGCCCCAAGAGCCAGAAGAACATTTAAGTTTTGCAGCAGAATCCCACTCTGAAGCAGGTATTGACTATTCACTAGTGTCTTACCCTGGAACAGAAGATATACTTGGCCAAGCAGATCCTGTAGATCACAACAACTACAGAGATAAATCTCTATAGACTGTGCTGGAGAAGATGACAGTTACCTGATGTGAACATCATACTGCAGACACTTACAGGTGGGTGATCTGAAGTTATTACATGTCCCCATTTTTAACAAAAATAACCTAAATTGTCAAAGAGAAACAATAAATGAAACCAAACCAAATGCACCTCTAATAGGAAACCCTTCACTAAACTTCTAAACATCTTCTCTGGTTTTGGCTTTGCAGTCCACATATGGAAATATCACGAAAGGAAGTGCACTTCTGGTACACTATCCTAATGGTTAGTTTATCAGGAAATGCTTGCTAGCTACAGGCTTATTTAAGTTCCGTGTCAAAGATTTAAAGGATCTTTTATTCAAAGTTCAGAACTTTGCAACTTGGTGGCAAACTAGTTATTTGTGGCATGGCCTGTGATTTTATAAGCATAATTCTAGAGACCAAAGGCAAACCTGAAATGTACTTTTACTAAATTAACTAGAAAAAAATGCAGCTGGAATTAGCATATATACCCAAGCTTTTGGTCTCAAATGATGATTTTAATCATATATTAGGCACGATTTACATGCTGGCTGTTTGGCACGCAGCATCTGGATCTATTTGTTCTTTGCTGAGGGGATGCAGAGACAACATGACCATAATCTCCAATTTAATGTAGTTTTTTATGTATTTGTTTCTTTGTGTTGCATTCACAGATGTGCTGTAATAAGGACAGTAACTGTGATTCTATGGACAAGTGAATCTGTATCAACCAACTCATCTAGCATAAGAAGAGAAATTATTTGCATGTGCCTGTAAAGACAGCAGTATTTTCTATAAGATTTATTGTACTTTAGACAAACTTTATTAGTTGCTCATGGCATATTGCCACAAGAAAGACAAATAAAAGATCTTAAGAAGTAATTCTAAAATAATGTCTTGAAGAAAGAAATACTGAAATGCTTTGGTTGCTAAAAATGTGAAGACCTTTTGTAAAAGAAACAGAAGAATTTCCATATGTATCAAGCATTATTTGTATTCATTAGCCAATGGCAATTTAGTAGCACTATTTTCCAAAAACATCCATACTCAAATGTTATCCTGTGGCAGGAGATTCCATCAAAATACAAATCTTATATTAGCATCTCTTTCAGTTAGGAAAATAGCAGGTGGGGGAAAGGGTGGGGGAATCCATTGTCTGTAATTATTTTCAGGACATGAACCTGAAAACATTTTTTTTTTGTTTTCCCTGTAAGGAAGGAACATAGTTCCTATTTTGTAGTCCTAGTTTTCCCATAAGCAAGAGGACACCCAATAAGGCCACACACACCTCAGCACCCATCTGTTCAGCTACTGGGTGCTGAGGGTGGAGGGTTCCCGGCACCATCCCAGTCGCTGCCCGTGTCCATCCAGAGATGTTGTATGCTTAGTCGACTGCACGGTCATTTCTCCTTACGTGCTTCGCTTTGGTCTTCATGTTCAGAAAGGGTCGAGGAGTCTCCCTCTCTGGAGATATTAAAAATCCACCAAGATGTGTTCCTGCATCACCTGCTCTAGGTGATCCTGCCCTGGCAGGGGTTTGGACTGGGTGATCCCCAGAGGTCCCTTCCAATTTAACGATTCTGTGATCCTGTGTTACGTGCACTGCTCTTGGGAGGAGATCCCGATCACAGCATAACCTCAACCCGTGAGCTTCAGGACCCGTCAGATCGCACCTCAAACACGCCCGGTTTTTGCAGGGAGATGCCCAGACCCGGTG
>VYXF01002801.1:0-23736 GCA_013397295.1 Polioptila caerulea | reverse complement strand
CGCTCCGAGCCCGCTCGCCGGGGCCCCTGCGGGCGGGGCGGGTGCGGCTCAGCGTGCGGGCATCTTTGCCAGGAGCCCTTTTTTTCTGCTAACAGATGGCTAAGGTGGGTGTTCAGATCCGCTTATGATGCTAGGCAAATGTTCAGTGCGGTGAAGAAAACTAGGTATGAATTTGCTGACAGGGTATTTTCAACTTTATCCTGTGGCGGTTGAATTAATGAAAACGTTCTTGCTCTCTGAAATGATAGCATCGTATTCATCCATGATGCTATCCATCATAACATAGATATCAGCTTGGAATTCACGAAGTTACAGCTTGCAATCTGAGCATTTTTGTAGGCCTGTCATTACTGCGTTTTGCAAGGTGCTTTAATCATACTACTTAAAAAAATACAAACCTGTTCTGAGAAACTACACACCACAGTCATTAAGTCTTCCATGCTCTGCTTGTCTAGAGGTAACTGAGTGCTTAAAAAATAGGAGTAAGTACAAACTAGCCTTTGTTCTTTACCCTGTCTAGAACAGTTGGAGAACTAAAGTAATTTTCACAGAATACCTGTGTTCTGTTTTTAGTAGATTTTCAGTAATCAGACCCTGTTCTTGAGCCTAGTGACTTCATCAAGACTCTAAATTTGGACATAACTTGGCATTAAAATTCCAAGAGATTTCTTTGATTCACTCAGCATTCTTTGCTGACTGTTAATGACTTTGAAATTTGAAAGATGGTGTTCAGTGTTTATCAAATAATGCCTTATCAGACATTCCAGCTCTCAGGACAATGGTATGTTACCTCTCCAAAAGGGGAGAGATTGCCTTAATTTTGAGTAAGCTGTGCATTTTGACTGCATTTGAGACTGTACATCATCTGCAGCGCATCTGTCAATTGATTTGGCTGTGTGCTAATTTACCAAGGCCAGCTATATTTGTTGTGTTGTGTAAGCTCTAGCACCTTAATTACAGGGGGTAGGATAAAAGTACACCTACAGATAACAGCAGAATCCTGAAAAAACTTGTGATTTTTTTTTTTTTCATAAAATTTGTCCACTTTCTGACTTTGTTGAAAATGGTTTGTATCTTGTTTGTGTTTCAGAAGATACTGGGAGTGGAGGGAACTGCTAAATCATAGGTGAAATCTCATGTTTTACTGAACCTTTTTTTGAAAGTACTTTCAAAAGCTAGAGCTTGTCAAATAATTTTTTCCATCATGTGGAATGATTCTTCTGAACACTAGAGATTAATTTCAGAATAGCACAGGAAATAAGTCATGTCTAAAACTCCAGTTGTCCTTGCCTTGTGAACACTCATATCTCACACTGTTATCCAGTGTCCTTGAATGCAGAAGTTTTTGAAACTGAAGAACAATTTTCTGTATTTTTATGGGTCATTTTGTGCCATGTTTTCATTTTTTAAAAACAGCCACAAAATAAAATACTTCCCTTTCTGCTTCAAAACATTTGAAGCAAGTGGGTTTGCTTTTATTTACAGTTTTTCAGCTTAAACTGTCTCTGTTCATGCATATTAGCTTGGGCTCAGATAAAGTTTTTGTAGAAAGGTTGCCCTAGGACAGAAAAAATGTAGCCAATAATAGAATAAAAATAGCCAATAATAATAATAAAGTATTTCATTGGGTATTATGCTTTTATTCAGTCATTGCGCTATTGACAACTCAGAAGAGCTTTGCTGGTTGCCATCTTTGATTAAATTTATGTTTGGATGTGTAATTGCACAGTCATACCCATCTGACATAGAAGTATGGGCAGCTTCTGAAATCTGGCTCAGCCTGCTGCCTCGTTATATTAGTGCTTAGTAAAATCAGTCCCCAGAGCTGACTGGTGCAAGGCTCATGGTTATTGACAGCAGTTCTTGGTGTGTCTTGTGCCCTCGGGCTCAAGGTGCTTGTCCTGGACTTTCCAGCCTCAGAAGTTGGTGCTTTTGCTTTTCTGGAGATCAGCATTATAAATTATAGATCTGTTTTACTTCGGTTTATATAAGCATGCTATTAATAAGAAAGAACTCTACCCAGTTTATAATGGCAGTTTCCAAAAAGTGGAGAGATGAACGTGTGATAGTTGGCATGTGGAACTGCATTAGTGACATTTAAAAAGCTAAATAATATTTTCAGTGTTACAGTTGCATTTTCTCACTATGTGCAAGTTTAAATGTTTTGTGAAAGGGCAAAGTAGGTTTCTATGTCACTTAAAAGTTTCTTCTAAAATTTACTTTTGTTACTCTTTTAAGGCTGTTGCTCTAGTAGGTTATTTTTTATCAGTGTTGTTATATTACTGGATTGAGTCAAATTTGTACCTTTAAAGTTTTGTAAAAGTAATGAGTGCACGCTTGTCATTAGAGGTGACAAATCTGATATTAAGTCCAAAGTCACTAGCTCAGCATTTGTTACTTTGCAGCTTGTGTGTTGTTTGGCTGCCTTTCAATTTTTATTTAATTTACTGATGAAAATAGAGCAGTAGACTGGCTCTGCCTGACAATGTAGTGATCTCTAAGATGAGCTTAGAAATCCATTCATGAGTAGGTCACCATGTGCTGAATCTCAGGGCCATTTTTGATGTATGAACGTGTTCTTGTTGCTTTCACTGCTGGATGTCAAGAAAAACGCTGTCACACTGGCATGTTTGTTGCTCTCTGTTTTGCTTGAGCGAGATGGAGCCAAGCACTGAATTCCTGACTCCATTTAAGCCAGAGCAGTCCAATGGTAGTGTTTGAATGGCTCCTCTCCAGTCTGTTGTTTTTTGGGGGGGGATGCCAACAACAGCTGCTTGAGCCAACTAGATGCCGCTTCCCACACTTGTTCACAGCCCATCCCAGCCTAAGGAATAAGGGGCAGAGGGGCAGCTGTGTCCGAGGGCAGAAGCCCAGCTCTCTGTGCTAGGTACTGGCAGTGCTTGCCCAGCCCCACGCTCGAGCAGCCAGGGAAGGCTGGTTGTGGTTGGAAGGGGCTGGGTGCTGCTGGCTCAGGAAATAGCCTGCAGTGTCAAACCCAGAGCTTTCCTTGTGGATCTGCATAGGGACGATGCTCTGAGCAATCTGGGTGTGTCCTCGAGGTCTCTGTACAGCATCTTCTGCTGAGAGCTGGGGTCTGTCATGGGACAGCATTTGTCCCTGAACCCTTCCCTGGTGTGGGGTATGTCTGAGATGCACTGCTCCACCCCTATCTGCACAAGATCTGTCCTTCAGGGTTTTGTGTTCGTAACGTGACTCTGGAGAGCAAGTGCTTATTCTTGCTTTGACAGAATTTCTGAATGCCCAATCTTATTTTTTTCCCTAATAGTGTAGAAAACTTTCGGGTTTTAAAATAAAAATAATATTTCATTTTAGCGTTGATGTTTGTCTTGCCTCACTGGATCCATGCAGCAGATTTCTTACTTTGGTGACCATTTTCTTTAGCTCCATTTGACTTCAGACTTCAGCTTTTATTTTTTTTAATAGGTGTATCTTTCATCCAACAGAATAAAGAATTCATTATTATATACTGTTCTTAAATCAGCAACTTGGAAAGTATTAAAGATTGAAATGCAAAACTAATAATAATGTATATAATTTTTAATAAGTTATTTTCTCTGGTAGCCATTAAAACACAATGATAAATGTGTCTTTGTGCTGAACTGATGCTTCACTGGGCATACTTGCACTTCCCTAAAGTGATCTGAATTTGACATTTAACACTCTTTAACTGGTCGATGTATTTACTCTTTTTAAAGCCATCATGTTGGGTTTTTTTTTTTTAATTAATGGTTATTTTACTTAAGGAAAAATCCTGAAAGCTGAGCTTAGGCTGATGTGATATGGGGAAGTGCACTACCAGAATATGTTTCACCTTTAAAGGAGACGAAGTAGACAGGAGTTTGAATGTTTCAGATTAGTTTCTTCAGCATCCTAAAACTAATAGATTTTATGCCCTTTACCATAGTGTTTTTAAGATTTCTTGCTTTTTTAACGTAAATTGCAGAAGCTGGATTGATCTACTTCAATTGGTTGAATATAGTGAAAAGATGAATATGTTTTACATGCAGATAACACGGTGTGGCTGTCATCAAAAGCAGGTGTTGCATTTCAGTGAAAGCTGGTTTCAGGAGTGTGGTAAGAGGAGTGTGTGTGCTTGACTGGGGCAGCCGAGGAGTGGGCTTACTTTCTAAAGAAATCCTGGGGGAGAGGCAAAATCAATATATTATAAATTAAGTTTATTACAGGGGGTTTTTTACACATTATTTTTTGCCAATTAAGATTCTGATAAGCAAGCAGACTTAGATAGAGGTTGCTCTGTCCAATTACACTTGTGTTGTAGAGTGCATAAACACAGATTTGCTTTGGGGATCACTGTTGCAAAACAGGCTTGGTTTAAGGCTGATTTGATAAGGCAAGTCTTTGCCTGACTGCCCTCACAGGCATCACAGTGCCTGCAGTCTGATACAGGAGAACAGTGTGCTTATGATGCCTAAGCAGAACTGTGTAACATTTACCTAGATTTTGAGGTCACATGCTTTCTAGTGCTTCTCGTTGATCTTACAGCTTGTTAATAGAAGGCCAGATGATGTATCTGGAATTCAGATCGATCAAATAGTGCTGCTTGTTCGCCTTTGGTTTAGTTGCATTTCCCTAGGCTTGGCAGGGCAAGGTTTCATAGATTTTTCTGGGTGACCGTCATGACTGAGTGACTCTCTAGAATGCCTGTACATTAACACTGGGCATGGGAGGGTTTGGAGGTCTGCACTCTGTTGCAGGGCTGGGATCTGGTTGGGATCATGTGTAGGTGGTAGGACTGCTCACAGGACTGCAGTGCTGTCGTGGATGAGTACAGGCTCTTCAGGAAGAACCAGCTGGACAGCAAGGGGGGAAGTTGCCCTGTATGTGAGAGAGCAATGAGAATGCAGCAGGGCTTTGCTGTAGAACCACCTGGGGTAGTATGAATCAGGGTTAGCAGGCAGACCAGTGTGGGAAAAGCTGTTGTGGCTGTCTGCTAAAATCCACTAGGTCAGGAAAAATATGAAGTCTCTCTTATAATTGGAAGATCTGTGTGTTCACAGGCCTTGGCCCTCATGAGAGATGTAAACCTCTGTAGAGACTTTATCCTGCTGGAGGGAGAAATCAGCAAGGTGCAAGCAGCTAGGAGGCTTCTGGTATGCATTGATGACAAACTCCTGACCAAGGTGATCAAGGGCTGACAAGGGGAGGCAGTCCTGCAGTACTTCATATGTACAGGCTTGTGAAATGTAAAGATTGGGGCAGCCTTTCCTCCAGTGACTGCAGGATGGTTGAATTCAGGATCCTGAGAGGAGGGTGCTGGGTAAATAGCAGGACTTCAGCCCCAGATTCAGGAGAGCAGGCTATGACTTAAAGGATCTGCTTGCAAGAGTCCCATGAGATGTGGCCAGAGAGACAGGTGGTTATTTTTAAGGGTGTGTAATGTGACAGGCAGGTTTTCACATTGAAAGTTACGCTTCATATGAGGAAGGAGGCAAAGAAGGACAGACAGTTGTAGTAAAGGGGAGTACACCATGATGTGTGTTGTGTGTGCTGCTGTTAGTCATTCTTGACTGCATGGAATTCATTTCTCAGTCACCAAAATCACCTATATAGAATCCTCCTCCCGGCTGTCGCTTTGAAGCAATGGGTCTCACCTTGATGTGTTATTTTCAAGGAATGCAAACGAAATACACCATCATCAGACTCATTCATGTTCAGTGCGATAGAAGAGTTTTTGACAAATATAATGCATTTGCATTGTCAGACTGAAAAGCTGATACAAAAATGTGCAGAGGTACTATGAAAGTCTTTTCAGCTTGAAGGAATAAATGCTGCAGTGCTTTGTGTTATATTTTGGAAGCAGAAGTGACAGGTTTATGCAAGATTGGAGTACAGGAGAATTCATGAAGCTTTCCTCTAAAATTTTGAGTAGATAGATAAAAGTAGATTGATCTGCTATTTGTTTGACAATTGTGAAAACTTAGCTGCTTAAAAGTTTCAAAGTATATGAATGATTGAATACCAAGAGGCAGAGCTTCCTATGATTTCCTCTTCCTTTCCTCTTCCTCTTCCTTTGTCTCTTCCCTGCAAGCTGCAGAATAGCACAGGTGACAAGGGATGTGCTTGGTAGGGTGAAACATGTGCATCATCATTTATCAAGCAGACTTGACCAAAGTGTGGGAAGTACTGCCTGTTGTGAAGAATTACAATCAGTGTATTCACATTACTTGCATTTTCATTTCCAAATTCCTTTTGGCAAAATAATGCAAATTTGCAAAACTTTGATCGTTATTGGAATAGTTTTTTCCTACTTTGTTACATTCATATTTTCGTTATGTTATGTAATTCTCTTCAAAACTGCTTTCAAAAAGCAATTGCTCTAAATTAAAAAAAAAAAATGTTGTTGTTTAAAGAAATGTTCACGAGTCTGGGCAACCTGGTCTAGTTGAAGGTGTTCCTATCCACAGGAAGGGGGTTTGAACTAAATGATCGTCAAGGTTCCCTTCCAACCTAAACCACTGCATGATTCTGTCAAGTGTTCCCTACCTGCATCACTGCATTGGCAGAGTTTTTAGGTGGCTCTTGTTTGTAGTGTTTGCAGTTGGTTAGGCTATGGTTACTTAGAGTGTTGGGTAAAAAAATATAACCCAATCATTATTGATTATTGGACATATATTAGAGACTGGGCAGTCCTCAGATGAAGAACCAGATGTTGTGGCTTGATGATACAGATTTTAACTAATGTGGGGAATGAATAGCATTTTTTTATTGTACCATAAATATGTGGAACTCTTGTCCCAGGGTGTTTCTACATGTTTGAGTTCAGAGAGCCTTGATCATTTTGATTATCACAGTTGTCTGGCCTAAATAGTTTAGTACTGTCACTGCTGTAGATAAATAAAAGATTTTGAAGGGCAGTCGGATTTTACAACACGACAAAATACTGTTACACAGTGCAGTCTTGTTTCTGCAGGTTGTATTTAAATGCACCCACGTACTTGGGTATGCAGAGCTCTCCAAAAGAGAAAAGTGTAACAGAACTTCAGTTACTCAGCAATACTGAGGGCTGTCCTCCCTCTAGGTGTGAAGTCTATTTGCACAACTGCTTTATCTGTAAACATGACAGCAAGAGCAAGTGCTGTGGCTGTGACTGATCAAACTTATATGTATTGGTGGGTCCACACATTGTACTGAGAAAGATAAACTGAGAGCTGGCAGCTTGCCCTTTCGGCTGTAAATCAGTTGTGGCATTTGAGTATGAAAGAAAGAAAGAAGTTGTTCCCTTGAAATCTAGGTTTCAGGGAAGTCTAAACTTACCTATAATATTGAAAGCACGGTGATACTTCTGGAGACTGTACAGCTGTACTGTCAGACTTAATGGTCCACTCAGGCTTTACAGCTAAACCCTTCAAGATCAGAAAGTACAGGCAACTAGACTGTAACCATACTCAGAAGGAATGTGTGCAATAACTTGTGTCGGTACAAACCCAGTGATTTGGAAGTAGCTGGAGGAGAAGGAGCCCTGACAGGGGCAGTTTACAAACATAACGATTGTAGTCCTGCTAATAAGCTTCCAGTCTGGTTAAGTCAGATCCCCAGCATGATACTAGATTGTACACTGTGTTTCTATCTGAGACCTGGTCTCAGGGAGGCAGTAGAATAGGATGTAAAAGCTCTGTATCACAGTTCTGGCATCACTTCCACTGAAACACCACTTCTTTGGTTTTCACATAACAATTGTGATCATATTTATCTTTTCTCTAGATGTTTTTTGATTAGATAGGTAGTAATAATTATTTCAGTCGTTCTCCAAGTTAGCTATATTCATTTGTGTTTGATATGAGTATCTAAACTGCTGGTGATTAGCAGTATTAAAGTTGGTGAAAAGGAAAAGAAGTGCAGCTGCTGGATCTTGGGTTTTCTGTGGCTGAATAACCAAAATTATTTTAAAAAGAAGTCCTGCATTGTTGCTAAATTTACAGACTGAACAAAATTGCCATGACACTATCCTACTACTAATTTCTGTTCTCAGACCAATTTGTCAAGCATATCCTCCTTGTTTCCTGATTTGAGTGTTCCTTCTTTTTCTTTCTTTTTTTTTTTTTTTTTCCTAAACCTCCTGCCCATGGTGCATCCCAAATTAAAAAACATTTCATTTAACTTCTTTCAGGAAAAAAATTGCAATAGATATCACACATGAATGTATTTTTAAAAAAATAAACAAAACAAAGCCAAAACTAACTCAACTGCAACTTTCACAATTTTATTTCCATGTCTTACTTTTAAGTTATGAGATTTCATATGGATAACATTGCTAACCCTTCTGTAAGGGAAGACTCATGTACTCCTAGAAAGAAACATTAAGGTTTTGTGGGTTTGGTTGGTTTGATTTTGGATTTTTTTTTACTTTTAAAGTGAGGAAAATCACAGTGGAATTAAGAAGCTGAAGGGGTAAGTCTGCAAATATAAGTGACATTTGACTTCCCATTTTCAACAGAACTTCAGGAACTTTCATTTTTTAGAATAGCTTCCTTATGTGCTTTGGGTCAGTGATTTGGGTCACACGGGAGGTTTTTTGCAGTAGAAATAGCTCCAGGCAGATGTGATTACCTGCCAGCAGCAGGGGAGGGTGGGAACGCTGTAAGGAAATCCAGCTCTGTAACAGTAGCTGCCCTTGTGCATTCTGTGGCAATCCTTGTGCTTTGGTATGTCGTATGTAAATACTGCTCATTCAGGTGAGCAGCTATCAAGCCTGCTTCTTTTAATGTGAAATTTAAACACCAGCTCAAATTCTAGAGTTCAGTGAACACAGAATAAAACTGTGGGACATGTAACTTCTTTTACTAAAGCAGGTATTTGAAAGAATTCTCAGCCAAGTTCTTAGTCATATACTGTATCCCTTATGTCAAGATCACTAATTCTGATTTATTTCAGCTAATTAATTTATTGAAGACACAAACAGTGTCACTTCACATTTTTGGGAAATGCCTCTCATTTGTTTCTGCAAAGCTGAGGGTTGTATCAGAATGATGTCATAAAAAGAAAATGAACTCTTTAGCAGAAGTGAGTTTGCAATGATGTAGGTTATAATTATTAAGAGGGACTCTGAAGAATGAAGTCATGAAATAAACAAATCTGTATTGTATTTTTGAGTAGAGTAATTGAGAAAAGGTTACAGCCATTGCTGTTACCTTTCAGATCAGTGGTGAGGGCATGTTCCCAACCATCTAAGCTTTGTACCAGCACTCATGTGCTCAGGCTTGTGGATTTGAGAAAACAAACCTATGGAAAAAAAATTGGATTTTTAAAAAAAGAGTTTGAAAAAATACAGTTAAAAAACAAGTTCCTAGTAAATCTTCATAGCATTCGAGTGTAATACAAATGCAAGAATAGAAGAAAACCAAGATTCATCTGCGTTTTGCATTTTTCCTACTTCTCCTACTTGTGTACATCTTAATGCACAGGTATTTAGATGGCACAAAAGGAAGCTTGGTTATGACTTTCATTTGTAAAACTTGGTTGCTGTCAGTGCAGTCCTACTATGCTGTGGTAAGGACAGGCTTATTCATATCTATATGGAAAAGGTATATAAATTAATTAAAGGTATTTACTAAATGTTTTAAACTGCACTTTTTGTGTGATTTATGATTCTTAACATGCATTGTGCTCCATAGTATGTTCATACAAGGAATACATTGCATGCAGTTACATACTTGGGGTGGATTTGCTTTAAGTAATTGATAAAATCAGAAATAGACAATAATTGCTTATTGGTAATAGAGATCTCACTCAGTTTTAATCTTTGCACTTGGGCAAAAAAGGTTTTCAGTGGGAATCATGGCTGCCTGAATCTGTTTGTTTGCTGTGAAGTATTTAATTAAAATATTCATTTTTTTAGGACTGATCATACACTTAGCAAGTGCACATGTTAAGATGGAAAAGAGTTTTCCACTGGGAAACTGGGAGCAAAAGCTGATCAAATCACTGAACATTCCTATGTTGATAACTTTGTTAGCTTAAGATGCTGCTTCACCTAAAATACAAGTCAATTAGAGGTGGATTTATTTTAATGTGGTGTAAATAGAGGCAGTTGTGTTGTCTGCAATAGTCAGATTGGGTACAGAGAAAGCTACTAGTAAGTCTCAAGCATGATTCAAATTTACTGCCTCTTTCTTGATGTATATGTGATATAAAAATATCCCTGTATTCCTCTGGTATAGTGCTAGATATAATAGATACCTTTTATTGGGAAACCCTGAAATTTTTCCTCTCTGCCACGACCTTATTGCATAATGCATGCTATATAAATATATTTACTTGCATAGGCCTTGATACTTTGACTTGTTGGTCTTTTGTGTGGTTCCATGGATCTTCTGTATGTCAAGTATGCTACTTAACATTCCATTTTTGTTACCAATGCTTGAATAGCAACATCAGAAATACTTCTGTAAAGTAGATTTTATTCAGATTATTATTGTCAGTAATAATAAGTTATATAGTAAAAATAGCATTCATGACTGTTTTCTTTACAAGAGAAAGTGGCATAGTTTAACTTAGTAGAGCAAAATAAAATGACGAAATGTGTCTTTCTATATTTGATACTAGATTTGATCTCGTCCAAAGACACAGAAATACCCACTAAATAGCTTTATGCTTGGTGTGTATTTGAGCTGTCAGTGAGACCTACAGGGGCTATTTTATTTACATATTGGTATGCATCCTTTTAAAGGAGTGGAGTTATGTGTTGTAAATAAACAGAATTGCTGGTGACTTGTTACTGGGCATGGCAGCTTCCAAAAGCTTACCAAAGTAAGGACTTTGGTATGTTTTTTGCTTTTCTCATCTGCATAGTCTCTGCACAAATCAAAGGATGAATACTTTTACAGTAACAACAGTTATTTTGGCTATGTGTATATGAGGTTAGCATTTTTTAAATCATGTTTTGTCATTTAATCAAATTTTCTTAAAGAAGTGTGTTGTTTTTTTAAGGTGAGGTTGCAGTGCAAACTGGAGATTTGTTGCCATGTAAGATTTGTGGAAGAACTTTCTTTCCAGCAGCACTGGTAAGTGGTGTGAGCACTGTTGGCTTTTAGATTTGATAAGTTCATATGAAAGTTAAATAGCTAAATAAAATAGATCCATGTCCTTGGTTTTAGTAGGGGTTTTGGTCCCCCCCAAGTAGTTACCGATTCCAGTTGTCTCGGGTTTGAAGCTCCTTAGAAGGGGTTTAATTTTATTTTAAGATCCCATCATTTTCGGAAATAAGTGACTCTAAAAGCATCTTTTCTAGGATTACAGAATCAATCCTTGTCTTCTGCAGTTTTAAGTCTCTGCTAGTAAATGAAATGTTTTGTTAGCCATCTCCAAAACTCTCTTCTCCATTGTTAATAGAAATTGGTCTGTCCTTAAATGTGAGTATGAATTTCAGACACCTATGATTTGTTCTGCCACTCAATGCAAAAGCTGCCTACCTATCATCATTTTTTTTATGTGCAAAGAGCAAATATAGATGCCTTCTACTTTGATTCTTCATAATCATCTGTGTTTTTGTGACTCCGTATACACATCTGTGAATCCCTGTAGTACTGTTTTAAACGTAGGGGCATGCACGTTTGAGTGAAAACAGTCTGAGCTTATTCATTGGGGGTTTTCAGCTAATTTTTATATCAAGAAGGAGGGAAATAATGTGTTGATAAGTTCTGTTTTCAAAGCTAAGTTTTGCATTCTCCTTTTATTTTGCTTCTGCTTATAGAAAAAGCATGGACCCATTTGCCAAAAAACTTCTGCCAAGAAAAGGAAGACATTCGATTCCAGCCGACAGAGAGCAGAAGGAACTGACATTCCCACAGTAAAACCTCTTAAACCACGGGTATGTTATAATTTTCTCTGAATATGAACATTTTAGGCATGCTATGTATGCATTTTAATAAGGCTTATTTCTGCTGGCACTTAGTGTTAATTAGATCAACGAAGATTTGGAAGAAATCTAACTATGATGTTATGTACCAAAATAAGATGCATACTTAGCTTCAAGTGAACCTTCAAATATACAAACCTTTGTGTTTTGCCTCTTAGCCAGAACCACCCAAAAAACCTTCTAACTGGCGACGGAAGCATGAGGAATTTATAGCAACCATACGAGCAGCCAAAGGACTCAATCTTAAAGACGGTGGAAAACTCCCTCCACCACCTCCACCAACATATGACCCTGGTATGTGAAACAGTCAAGTTCCTTGGAGACTTTTCTTTAGTTAATGTGTAGAAATTTGAATTGAAAAGTAATTTGTTGGAATACAACATTCACAAGTTCTTGAAGATGACTTCTTATCCCTTTGCAGATGCTGGGTTGTGACTTTGAATCTAGCTGGCTCACATTCCGTGTAGCTTTCAAAGCCCATGACTTTGCTTTTAATGTGTGGATAAATAGCTGGGGCCAACTTGCAGCTTGCTACTGTCTTGTAAACAGGCTAGACAGATTGTTTCAGTGCCTTGTTTGTGCTCACAACAGTGGAACTGCTCAGAAATAGCAGACTGCCTTTTTGATTAGCTGACACCCGCAACATATTTACATTGTAGGAATGCACTTCTGTGTTCTTCAAATGTAATCTCTCCCATTTCATGCTGAATTCACATTTAGTTTCATGCATGCAGTATATGCCTTAATGCCTCGTGTAGGGAGGGTACTTGTGTTTTGGTGTGAGCACTGTTGGCTTTTAGATTTGATAAGTTCATATGAAAGTTAAATAGCTAAATTTAATGAAAGTTAAATAGCTAAATGAGGCATGTGGAGTTTGTATTAGTAAGGGCATGGAAGTCCTTGGGTACCTTCAAACTGAGACTGGGTAAAGTGTTCCAACAGTCTGATGTGAATTAGAAGGAAATACACTTTTCATTTAACTTCTGGATTATGATAATAGGTTGAAGAATATATTTCTTCCTCTTGTCCTAAGAGCAAAACCTTTTGATTAGCTGAATGGCTGTTTTCAGAAAGATTGGGAAAAAACAGTTGTCTGTGATCTAGTGAGGATGTGAAGTGTTCCCTACCCTGTTTCTTTACAGATGTGTTAGTCCAGTATTAGGATTGTGATAATGCATTCACTCTAAAAGGCTGTATTATTTCAGCATTGTGTACTCACAATCTTGAAAAGCCATAAAGCTAATTTTAAAAAGTAAAGCCATCTTAAAGCCAATAGCAAATGCTGTGGATGAGAATCACAAGGCTTGGTCATGGAAAGAATAATTAATAATCTATATAGCATGTTTATAATCTGTCTAGTTGTAATTGGTTTTAGTGTCCTGGCTTCATCCTGCTGCAATGGGTAAGACTTAGGAAGGGAAAACCAGGAATGAAGAGGCCATGCACAAAATGATCAGTGGATGCTCTTCTTACAAATAGAGCAGGAGCAGCTACTGATGCTCCTTTTCCACTTTTCATGTAGAAGAGTGGGAAGATTGTGAACATACCTCGAGTGCATCCATCCTCTCCTGCTCAGCTCTGTCTTGGGCATGCTTGTTTCTAACAAGCAGCGAGTCTTTTTCTTTTTAATGGAAAGATTCATATTTTCTACTTAACTGCTCTGAGCTGGCAAATAACCAGTATTGCTGCTTCTTCCATCTCCTCTTCCACTTTTTCTGAGGGAGTGCAGAATAGCCTCAGGTTAAGAAGGACCTTAAGCCACCTTGAGCTTGACTGTGTATGTGTACTGCCTTCTTATTTTGATTAGTTTTTGTTTTATAAAGCGTATGTTGAATCCTAGAAGTTCTTCTGGACACTACGAGCAGTACTTTCAGATAGCCAAGTATCTGAAAGGTACTATGTGTTTTGCAAAAGGATAAAGATACAATTCCTAGTTCTTAAGAGTTTATCCTCTCTAATCTGATACATTTGTGGGCTTTGAAAGTTTTCTGAGCTCTGCACCAGCCAGAAATGGCATATTATCTAGGGGTTTTCACAGCTCCTTTATTATTTTTTTTTCTTTTTTTTTTACTTTCTTTGGAATAATTTTGGTTTGACTACATAGCTATTACGATTCTCTTTCTGATATTGTGTCTCTTAAGGTTTAGTTGATGTTCAAGTGTTCTGACAGTAGCAGAGCACATGTAAAATAAATAAATAAGAAATTGTTGTTGTTACCTCATGAGATTCCCATGCTGTCACTTCTGTATGTTCTTCCTCTGTCCTTAGCCCACACTTCTTGGGTCACAGTTCATGGTTTGGTGGCCATTAGATCATTTAACTTACTCAAAACTGTTTATAAATATTTAAAGGAACAAGTATTTAAGCCAGATCCACTGCATTTGGACTAGTAACATGTAATCCAGAATTTCCTTTAGATTCTATAATATCTAATTGTAATTCTGGAGGCAGTGACTGTTGTATTTTATCTCATTTTCTTCAATGCATTTCTAAATTGACCTAGAAACACACTAATTTAACCTGCTTTGCCGGTGTCAAGCTTTTTTTAAGTTGATGCTTACATGGTTTTGAATGCTCTGATCTGGGGCATACAGCATTGAAATACCTAGTTGTCTGAAACTGCAGTCCAAACATACAATTTTCCAAGGGCACTCTATTTTAAGGTGTGTAATTGCAGCATACAGATGATGTATCTTTTAACATTGTAAGCATTTATGTAGCCCTTTGTGTTTTTTCCCCAGTGAGAGTAATATTTCCTCTATGTAATACTGTTTGCAATGTGACTAAATCAATCTTGCAAAAGTAACATGGCCACCAGTTACTTTCTTTTGCATATCCCTAGAGATAGCTTCTCATTTTAGCTGATTTTCTTCTGATTTTTTTTTATTTGTTAAATATCTGATTTTTTTTAATGATCACTTCCACTATTGCAGTTAGTATTTCTCAGCTCTTTCAAAATTGCCAGAGGAAACAGATTTGTTGTCTTTTGCTGCTTGTGTGGAAAAGATTTTAATGTGTTCCCATATCTTGAACAAACTGATTTATTTGTGATTTTATTTAAATTTTTGATTGTTTGTTGAGCTTCTTCTCCACTTCCTTCCAGCTGATCTCTCTGCCATTTCCTTGTAACTCTTTGGCTACCTTCTCTGTAGAATAACATCTCTTAAAGTGTTTCTGATTTTGCTTAGGTTGTTTCCAATCCTCAGCTTCTCTTATCCATCAAAGGAGAATATGCTTTTACCTAGCAATCTGAATTTTGTTTTCAGATTCAAGAAGCCATAATTTCCCCTGGAGGAGAGACTGGTCTTTAAAAGACTTTAAAGCACTCTCATTTTTAAAACAGATTATTAATGTTAGATTTTTATGTTTTTAAGATTACATTCAGTGTCCATACTGTCAGAGGAGATTTAATGAAAATGCAGCTGACAGGCACATCAATTTCTGTAAGGAGCAAGCTGCACGTATTCCTAATAAAGGGAAATTGGCAGCTGATACCAAAGGGAAGCTTCCTACTCGAACACAGGTGAGCTACAGCACTTTTCTTAACTTGTAACTTGCATTCAACATCAAATCAAACTTGTTAAATAGTGTATTGCTTTTAAAAAGCATTAATTATTTTATTCCGTAATTTTATTATTTGCACTGACTGATATTAAGCATGAAGCATGGATGAGGCTTTTGCTTTCTTGAACTGCAGAGATCCATAAGTCAGATGGCAGTAATTGCAAAACCAAAACCAGTCATAAATGTAATTGAGAAATGTGCAAATGATAGGTAAAGATAGCAGGAAGAAATAGAGATGCAGTTTTTGTAAAGGAAATGGAATTTCTGTTGTCCTGGTTTCTAAATCCAATTAAAGGCTTGCTTAAGGGCCAAACAAAGGTACCTGACTACAGGACAACTGACAGCAGTATTGTGGCTAATTAGAGGCTTCAGAGGGATTCAGGTGTATTACACAGTAATTTTGGATCAGTGCAGGGACTGGTCCAGACCACAAAGGTGAAAGTAAGATTTGGATTTGAAAGCCAAAAATAATTCTGCCTTTGAGTATTCTGTTTTAAATTAATTGGTGTTGAGACGATACTTTTAATCTTAACTTTAGCTTAATTCAAGCTATAGAAAAAGTTGATAAAAGCTGTAGAAAAGAAAAAAATGCAGAAAGACATACAGTTGAACAACAAAGCCACTAAGTTAGAGAATGTTTCCTGTTAGTATCATCTGTAAGTATTAGAAACCAGACTATCAGAAACCATTTGCATGTTGCCATACCAGAAACAGGTTAGTAGGAAATCATCTGTTCTCCCACAGTACCTGAAAGAACTGCCTGTTGTCTTATATAGATAGTTTGATTTAATTGCTTAAATTTCTAGGTTGTATTTTGTTACAGTACAAACCTGCTCCAGTTAAGAAGATGCCTTCTGTAGGATCAACACCATCACCATCATCACGCTTACCACAGCCAAGTGGTGTTAGCAAAACTGTTGCAGGTATGAAATGAATGTTAGGAATTGTTCCATGTCCTTTCTAAATAATAGTTCTCAAACTATGCAGTAAAAATTGATTGCTTATTTGATATAGTGATTTGTAAAATCTCCTTTAAAATAAACTTGGAAGGAGCACTGGTTGCCATCTATCTAAAAAGACTCTTGAGAGTCTTAGGATTCTGGTTTATATATCAGGTCATTTTTATTTTTTTTTCTGAACTGAATATGAAAAATCATTTGGTGTAGTAATGCATGATTGTATCAACTACTGATCTCTCACCTGAAATTTATCTAAAGCTTAATTCTGTAACTAATTTGTCTGCTGAATATAATCATAAATTGGTGAAAATACATAGTCAAGGCATGTATATTATAATTATGCCTACTTTGACTTTTCTTTCCCTTTTATTTTGGAGCAAAGTAATTGAGATACACTATCTTTTCTTAGACTAAAATACTATGTCTTGATTACATATTTTCTATACATTTTTTTTAAACATTGGCTCATATATCTGTATTTCTAAAAGTCTTACTTTGAATTTTGCAATTAATTTTTTTTTAATAAATTGTATCATTTCAGTAGCAAAATCTTACCTTTTCTTATATTTTCATGCTTGCTTTTCAACTGCAAGGTGCCTCTTCAAATAAAGCACTGTCTTCATCTGGATCCAGTGGGAGCAAAATTCAGTCGTTATCACCAGCTCATAAAAACTCGCTGGGAATGGTGAACCCACAGGCAGGGTGAGTTCCATCTAATGTTGTCATTTGTGCTTTATTTCATACTTATGTTGTTCTAGTTCTAGAAGTCTCTGTGGTTTGTTTCACTTGCTTTTTATTTTTTTTCCTATGAGCTTCAGAAGTACAGTGTTTTGCATTTATCCTTTATCTGTAAATATAGAATATAGCTAATGTTTAAGGAACATTGGAGATGGGAAAGGTTTTATCAAGTTGATTTAACAACAAAGGAGGTCAAGAGATAAAAATAAAGTATATTAAAAATTACAGATTAGGCAGAAGTGGTTGGAGCAATGAATTTTTTATTGGTAAAAGTGAAGGGTCTTAGAAGAAAACATTAGACATAAAATCCTACACTTCATGGAAATAGAAGAAAAAGGCTTCTGCCATAGACTACAAGGCAATTGTGACAGGATCTTCTCTCTTAGCACAAAAGGATGGAGGTTTTCTCTCTTCCCTTTCCTCTCTTAAGAGGCAACAAATGAGCACAAATAAGACAAAACCAGTGCACTTGAAACAGCAAGGAGTGCTACATGAAGATATTAGGGTTCAGTGTAAGTGCTGGTGTGATCAAGGCTGTGACTTATGCTTTGCTGGAGGGATAGACATTTCGCAGAATCTTCTGGAGAAATCTCTGGAAGGGAATGAAGAAAAGTAGTGTAATTCTACAGAAGTTGGAGGAGCACCGAGAACACAAAACATAAAAGGAAGTGATTGCAATTATAACATTGGTGACTGAAAAAGATTTATTCCTATGAAAACGAATATCTGATTGGTGGAGACTGTATAATGGGGAAAAAAACCAATGTCTTAAGTTCATGAGGAAGAAAAAGGACATTCTGAAAACTCACGGGGTTGGACACAAAACTAGAGATTTTTAGTTTTTCACTCCTAAATTTTACAGGTTATGAAGCTCTGTCATCCCTCCTAATGTCCTAACGTCCTCCTAATGGCCTGTAGCATCAAGATTCAATTCTGCCCCTTCTTGCTCTATCTGCTCATGATAACTGTTTCAGACACAGGTCACATGCAGAGTTTATGAGGTTGACAGGTGTCTTTCTTTTTTTTTTTTATTTCCCCCCCTCTCCTGGTATCTTACTAGTCTTTGGCCAACTTCACTGCTGTTTGTAGGCATCTATGCTGTGACTGTCAGAAAATCCCAGCCCCTTATTCACTGATTTTCTTTCTCCATTTTTAGAAGTTGAATTAACACCTACTGATGAGTGGCAAACAAGCAGGTCTGCAAAACACAGTAAAAAAGTCAGCTGAGATAATTTGAAGGCATGTTTCTGAGTCCAGTAGTGCAACCCAGCTGTCTGGGAAAGGTTTTTTCTGATGAAAGTTCCTAATTGAAATCTGTGTTTGTCTGTGAGGATGAAGCAATTTTGGTCTTCACTTGTTAACAAGGAAGTTCTGTTTAATTTTACCAGTCTGTTACTGTTGCAATAAGCATATGAAATTTGGTAGGAAATAAACCCCCTTGTGTTCCAGCTGTTCCTCAAAAATCAGAGGGGCTGGGTGCAGCTTGGCTTAATTTCTGATTATAACCAGTTAGGCCCTATGGCTGGTTATGTTCAATAAGAGCTTTTACAATTCCAGATTGACAAATAATGTAGTTTACTGAGGCAGCAGTTCATCTTGTTAGATTGCTAGTGATAAATGCAATAGATCTACAAAATATAAGTGTACAGTGCTATGTGTAACTGTTCCCAGCTATACTCTTGATGCAGCCAGAGGTGCAAATCTTATCAGAGAGTCATTCCTGCTTTGGGGGAGGGAAGAGAGGAGCAAGCCCATTGTCTATGAAATAAGGTTGTGTTCTCATACTCTAAAAATGGAGGATTTCAAATATCAATTTTAGACTTTTTGGAAAATTGGAGGTATGACTATAGTGAGATATAATTAGTTACCAGTTGCTGTGATCCTACTTGGTGGAGAAGCAGCTTTTTTCCTCATTTTCATATTGGTGGGTGCATTTTTCCATATATTAATTATCTTTGGATACCTTCAGCTGGATTGGTTATAGCAAAGGCAGCACAGATACCTAATAATATCATCCTCCACCCAGGTGAGGGAGCAGTGAAGGCCACCTGACATTACTCCTGTCAGCACGTTACAACCTCACGTTATCTTCCCAAAGGAACAGATTTGTAGCAGAGGCTGGTTGTGCATGGATAAGGGGGAGTGAGGCTGGTACTGAGGCCTGGGTGCACTCCTGTGCTTCACTGAGACATCACTGGGCTGAGATCTCTGCCTCACCCCAGGCATCATTCAGTTGTTAAGCCTCTCTCCAGCCTAGTGCAAGATAAGCTTAGCTGCATTTTTGTTCAAACAGCCTCATGAAATCTCCACAAACTCACAGCATCTCTGTATCTTGACATAGTAAGTCTGGCAATTTTCCACAGATGCTTACTGGACTTTGTTTTCTGGAGTCTTCCCTCCTCTGTTGCTTGGAGAAAGAACTGTCATGATGAAGCCAAATAGCAGTTGGGGGGATGTTTGCCTAGATTCTCTGTTTATGCTTTCTGCTAAGCACAAATAGATGGCTGCTAGTTGGCACAGCTCTCAGATAATGATCTCTGCTGAAAGGCAGTACATTTTATCTTGGCTTATAACCTCAGTTGCCTACATAATTCCAGATTTTTAGAGTATGGTTGTGATGAGTGTGTTTCTGCTTGCAATCCTTCTCATTGCTCTAAAAGACTTGTTCTCTTCTGTTTTCCAACTAGCCCTTATGGTATTTGCTGCTCATACTAACCAGTCTTCCACAAGTAACTGTTAAATGTGACTTGTTCCTAAGTATTTTATTGGTGACCTAGCATTTCTTTTTTTAGCTTCATTCCATTCACTTCTGGGGACAAACTTGTCAGAAGTTATATTGAAGCAAAGAGGTGTAGGAGACAGTTACATCAGGGAAAAGTTAGGTTCCTCAGATTGGTCACTCGTGACAATTTTGGCCTTAATCATCTCAACTTCTACCTTAGTATTGGGGCATGAGGGGCAAATACATTGGGTTCTGTTGAAATACCTACAAAATGTTACCAAAGCAGGGACTGAGACACTGACAGTCAATGTCCTACGTGAGAGAGAAAATAATTAATACTGCAGTAGCAGATTTTAAACATTAAAACATCTTATAATTTAGAATCTAGATAAATGCAGCTGGAATTCCTTTCTAAAATAGAAGCACTTTTGAACATTACCCTTTGGCAGGATTAAACAAGATTTATTTCTTTTACTACATTTATGATTTAACCAGTGGAGTGACGAGCTTTAGTGTGAGATCTGGGATTTTCTTATACTGAAGTCAGATAGAGCTTATGCTGAAAGATAAGATGTTATGTTGTTCTGAGTTGTTAGTGAAAGAATTTGCTTAGCAGTGTGGTGTGGGGGTAGTTTTAAGGATAGTCTTTTAAATGGAATGTTAAGCAGTCACTTTTTCTTTTCTCTTTGACAAATATTAAAGGGCCTACACACATTATTTTGACCAGGTTAAATTCCAGGTTTTTCTGTAAGAAGTAAGTTCCCGCAGTTTGCACTAAGGGAAACTAACTTCAGAGGGTTTTTTCAGTATTACTTCAGTGTGTAACCTTCTGTCTTTGCCTAGACTGTTGTAATTCTGGGTTTTCCAGAGACGCAATAGAAGAGGGGCTTGATAGCAGAGCTACAATTCTCTCGTGCAGTATCGAGGATGAATTAATTCTGTTCTGGTTCCCATGGGACTCCGCTGTTGGCGCCGGGGTGCGCGGAGGGCCGGGAGCGGCCGCTGTGCTGAGCGCGCAGTGCCGCCCGCGCCCGGCAGGCGGCGCTGGCGCAGCGCGGGCTCGCCGCCTGTGAGCGGCGTGTGCCCCATCGCAGCGCGCCCTCGTGCTCGGTGTGGGACGGCTGGAACCCTGCTGGGTCAGCTCCTTTTTACTGCCCTGCCCTTGCTTTTTAAATTGGAATGCTCCTGTTCTGCTCCCCAGGTAAAGGACTACTGAGAGAGCACGGCACAGCATCATCAACATAAGCTGCGTCAGTGCCAGTGAGGCTTGCTTTGTACGTGTAGGTCAGGATGTGTCAGCTGAGTCCTGCTGCGAGTTTTCTTTTTCTGCCTAGACAGAGTGAGGACACAGACAGTCCTTCCAGTATGAATGGAAGTGTTGCGTAAGGGCATCATTTCTGGGTCATACAGAAACAAATGAGTAGCAAGTGACTATTGTGGTCAGCAGGAAAATCTTCAATCACTTAGATGAAAATAGGTTTTTATCTTTTTGATATTGAAGAACTGAGAAAAGGAAAATTAATTCCATATAAGTTATCAGTCATTAGGCTTATAATTTGCTATATTATGAACCCAAGTTTAATGTGTATTTTATAACAGTATACAGGTTAGCAGTGCCTTACATTTCTTGAATAATTTGATATGTTATGAGCCCAAGTTTGATGTATATTTTATAACAGTATACAGGTTAGCAGTGCCTTACATTTCTTGAATAATTTGATATGTTATGAGCCCAAGTTTGATGTATATTTTATAACAGTGTACAGGTTAGCTGTGTCTTACATTTCTTGAGGTGTATGGCAGTTGTAGTAAGCTGTCAGAAGTAATCAGATGTTCAGGAGAAAAAATTGGGTAGGGACTTCCTAACCTAAGGGTAAGCAAGCCGGTGAGCTCCACACCCACATACAAACTGTTTTGCCCAGCAGAACCTGACAACACTGTGTCCAAAAGATCCAGACAGGGAACTTCTGCATGTACAGATTAATTGTCTGTACATGTTTCATTTGTGAACAGTTATGTTTGTTTTTTTAATGGGACTGGGAAATTATATTATATTTTTTAAGATGGCAAATGAAGCCCTAGAAATTAATTTTTAATTTATGTTATATTTTGGGGATAAAACATACAGTTCAATGTTAATGCTTCCCTCCTGGGAATCATGTCTGCTAGTGACACTTCCACTTCTGTCTTACATGATGAAATACAATGTGAACAGCACACCAAATCAATAACAGTAAATTTTAAATTTCGCTTACGTGTTTGCCATAAAGCATTTGTAACCTTTAAAAAAGTTACCTTTTTAAAATACTTTATTCCTTTTATGAAGACCATAACATACAGGGCTTTGTTCAATGAAATCAAGATATGTAAGTAGTTGTCTTTGAGATCTTTGCCTTTTAGAAGACTCTTGTGATCATGTTTTTTTCATTAGAACATGAAAGGGCTGTCAGCTTTGGGTTTTTGGTTTCGATAAGGTGTGAAATACTGTAGCGCTTTATTTTGACAGTATTATGAAGACTTCTAGGATATTTCTTTGGCGTTCTACTTGGTATGTGCCTAGAGTTCACAGATTACACTGATAATTGGTTAAAGTTAAAAAATAACTAAGAAAATCATGTTAGGTTGGATTATGTGTCTTAGAGTGTCAAAGACCTCAGCCTTGCTTCTCAGTTCCTTTCGAATATAAAAAGAGTGGATATTGGGTCAAACAGGAGTTAATCAGTTTGAACTAGAACATCTGTTTGGGAGGCTGTTTGTAGGTTTTACTGGATGATGATGATAAAAATGCAGAACTTAACTTAGAGATCTGATTTTCTAATCTGTAATTTACAGTTTTTCTTATGATGATGTGAGGGTTTTTTTTATTATTTTGCTGGTTACCTTTTTAAAAAATATTTTTAAAATTTGATTTTTGATTTATTCTTTTTGGTTTGGAAATGTTGTCTATAACACTAAAGAAAGTATTAGAGTATCGGCTGTCTATATAGTGCTGTCTATTGTGAATGGGATTTTTGTTGTCAAAGCTGGTTTCTTTCAGGCTGCCTTTACAAATGAAAAAAAAAAAGGAGAAGTTTTTCTTCTTGCTAATTCTAGAGTTGTACAGATATATCTGCTATTTTCTAATGCTTAAACTTATTATGACTTGTCATGATGAGCCGCCTTTTCTAGATGTGTTGTATGACATCATGATAGCTGTTCTTAAAAGAGACCAAATGTGACACTGTGCAGAGTGTGACAATAACTGGCATTGGTGTTTTGTTTGAAAAAGAATTTTTAAAAATGTGTTGGAAACCTAATCCAATGTCGATGAAATCCATTCACCATCAAAGCAAGAAGAAACTCTTTTGTTTGCTAGATAATTAAAATCTGATTTGTATTCTTTTTCTTTTTAAAATCAATGGGATTTCTGTGGTAATATAAGTATTGAATTGTGAGTATTTTTAATTTCTCTTTTTCTGTAACTTGAATAGCAATATAGCACTGTCCTTATGAGCAGTCCTTTATGTATTTTAGTAGTAAGATGGACAGTTGGGCCCACCACTGCAAAGTGTAAGAGATGTGCAAAGGTTTTATGACACCGATACAAAGACAGACAGTACTGCCAAAAGGCCAAATGGGTTGTTGCCTGTAAAGAAGCAAGTATTATAAATCAGTGTGGGTTATCTATTTTTCAAAATCGTTTCTCCTAAGCAGAAAAGTGTGCCCTTGATGAACATTAGCTGCCCAGTGTGTCTTCCATATAAATGCTGTGGGAGAAGAGTAGATGATATAATTAGTATCAGAGTGAGGTAAACAGCTTCATAGGACTCCAGGGACAGCTTCTGAGGGAAGATGAATGTTGGGGAAGATGAATCAGG
>VYXF01002800.1:54245-73892 GCA_013397295.1 Polioptila caerulea | reverse complement strand
GTTGGACACTGCTCCAGGGATGCCCAGGGTGGCATTTGGGGGCAGGAGTTGGATGACCCTAGTGGGTCCCTTTTAACTCAGGCCACCCTGTGATTCTGCGAGGAACAACGGGGCAAACTGTGGCTTCCTCCCCCTCCGTCTCCTCAGCACGGCGGCACGAGCGCGAGCGCGTACCTTAGTGCAGTTGGCAGCCTTGGGCTCGAGGTCGCTGAGGGTGACGAGCTCGCGGAGCAGGCTGCTCTCCTGGTAGCCGCCCTTGACCCCGCGCAGTTTGAAGTAGGCCTGGGAGCGCTGCAGGATGAGGCGCAGGTTGACGGCGAAGCCGGCCATGTCGATGGCGAAGGGGCGGTGCGGGTCGAACACGGTTTTCCAGCCGTACACCTTCCCCGCCGCGTTCACCTTGGGCGACTCGTAGCGCAGGCCGCCCACGAAGGCCACGGGCCACACCGACACCTTCCGGGTGCTGCGCATCTGCGGAGAGCGCGGGGGGGGAAAGGCAGACAGGTTGTGAGAGAAAGGCCTCCCAAAGCCAGGCCTTGCTCTGCTAAATGAAAGGCTGGCTCGTCACTTGGAGGTGCAGCGAAGTGGTTTGGAAGTTCTCATGTGAAAACGGTCTTGGGGATGAGAGCTTGTTAACACAACAAACTATTTCTGGGTGAAAAACAAGTGCACCTGCAGTAAATAAGGAATCTGTCTCGTGGGAATCGGGGAACAAAATACAGAAACTAACCAAGAATAGGGAGATTTGACAAGTAAAATACCTTTTACTAACCACTGAGTGAAGTGCACACCTTTGGTGAAAGGAATGGATAAAAGGGGAAACGTGGCTGAAATAAAAGCTTTTTTCTGCCTTGAAACTTTTGGTAGTTATTGTGTTGAGACTGCCTCTACAGCGACAAGCACACAGAGGGATATGCTGACCCCCACCTGGGCCTTCTGCCAGCCCCCAGCACAACCAGCCCACCTGAGGCCTGAGGATTTCAGCTTTTATATTTTTCATATCCTGTGTGGCTTTGGTGTAGAGCTCTGAACTCCATGTGGAGTGTTGGCTGCTGTCTTCACATTTTGATCAGACAGAACAATTCCTCTAGGCCTGAAACTCAAGGACCTCGCAGTCTCAATATAAACCAAAAGTGAGTTGGGGGGGAGCAAACTGGGGGTAAATGACTTAATTGCCTAAAGCTGTAATTGGAGTTTTAACCTCTCATATGTAAATGGACCAAACTTAGGTCTGGATGAAGACCCTGTGACCATCATCCATCTTGGGTGTAGCCCCTTGGGAAAGCTTCATCTGCCCTCCATGTACCTGAAGGCCCTTCATTAAATATATCCACTTTTATTCCCTTAATCCTGTCTGGCCTCTGTTTTCAGGTGAGCCCAAAAAAGGCATCAAGCTGGGATCCAACAGTCCTGAGCTGCAGCTGGAGCCAACAACCTGACTCCACTGTGGCAGGACATCCCCCCTCTACCTGGGAAAGCTTTTGCACTCTGTCCATCAGCTGGTGCACAGCTCCAGACATTTCCCCCCGACAGGAACTGGTGAGATAAGCCAGGCTGGGCAGGTGTCCAGCAGTGAGTGCTGTGTCCAGTTCTGGGCCCCTTGGTTTAGGAAGGATGTTGAGATGCTCAAACACATCCAGAGGAGGCAATGAGGCTGGTGAGGGGCTTGGAACACAAGCCCTGTGAGGAACAACTGAGGGAGCTGGGCTTGTTTAGCCTGGAGAAAAGGAGACTCAGAGGTGACCTTAGCACCCTCTACACCTTCCTGAAAGGTGGTTGTAGCCAGGTGGGAATCGGTCTCTTCTCCCAGACAGCAACTAACAGAGAGAGAGGACACAGCCCTAAGCTGCACCAGGGGAAGTTTAGGTTAGATGTTTGAAGGAAATTCTTCACTGAAAGAGTTTAGGTTAGACATTAGAAAGAAATTCTCCACTGAAAGAGTGATTGGGCACTGGAATCACCTGCCAGGGAGGGGTGGAGTCACCATCCCTGGATGTGTTAGAATGACTGGACGTGGCACTCAGTGCCATGGTTTGGTTGATGAAGAGGTGTTAGGTCATAGGTTGGTCTGGATGTTCTGAAATATCTTTTCCAGCCTGGTTCATTCTGTGATCTCTGGTGCCAGGGAGGTGAGATCACCAGCTGACAATAAACATCTGAGATTCAGAGAGGTAAGCTAGGGATTCCTGACTGAAAAGGCACTATTTTTACAACTATAAAAGCTACATGAATTTTCACAGAGGCAGCATCTCCTACACACTCCCTGGAAATGTGTAGGGCTCCTCCTCAAAGCTTGGACACATCTTTGTGGTTACTCTTCCAGAAACTGAGATCCTAATCTAACTATTTCTTCACCAGCTGTAATATAGGTACCTTATTATCATCTAGTAGTGTTTCTTTGTTTCTCCTGTATAGTAAATAATCTCTAAGTCTTATGGCTGTTTTCCTTGGTCTGTTCAAGAAATAATTGATATTTTAATAAGCCTGATGGGTCATCGTTAAGAACTTGTGAGCAAGAGTGAGTTTTGGGGTGCTGACAGCCTCAATAAAGTTGCAGAGGCCTGGGCAGAGGCAGGGACTTGTCCCCTCTCTATTTGTAACATCCCCCCCAAGCAGTTCCACCCCAAGCCGCAGCTCTGTGGCTCAGACCTCAGCACTCACCTGTTGAAGGCTGCCCTGCCCATCCCATCCCATCCCATCCCATCCCATCCCATCCCATCCCATCCCATCCCACAGCTGGAGAGGCAAAGTGCTTTTGGAAAGTGGCAGCTAACAACAGCAATGCCACAGAACCCAGCTGGACTCAGCACTGAACACAAAGCTGCCAAGCAGGAACAGAACACCTCTGTCCCCTCTGGGGTTTATCAGTGGGGTTTTTGTCTGGCTGTTGGGCAAACCAAGACACAGGAGGGAAGCACCTTGTCCAAGGCACCTGGAAATGCAGGAGTGGCACATCTAGGAAGAAAGGTGGTCTCTACTAAGGTATTTAAGCTGCAGTCTCAGGCTATGTGAGGCTAAGGGCATCTCCAGAGTGAGGCACTGCAGCTCCCAGCCTGGGGGACAGCTGGAAGCACAGCCTCTCCAGGCATTCCCAGCAGGCAGGACAGTCCTGTCTCGCTGCTCCTGCCCCGTGGAATGACACTGGGTGCCTCTGCTCCCTGTGGTCACCAGAAATGGAGCAGGGCCACCAGGGGTCCCTTTGGCCACCTGCACTTGCCAAGGCAGATGCTTTGAATGCCACTCACCCCCAGCACCCTGTCCTGCTCCCTGGCAGGCTCAGCCTCCCGTTCCACTCTCAGCTCGCTCTCTTAGATCAGGGATCTCCCAGAGCTAATCTCATCACTGCTAATTACTGCAAACGAGAGCAGAGGAGCTCTGGCACTTGCCCTTCTGCATTATACAGCTGCTAACGGCAGCCCCTGTCCACAGGGAACAATAATGTGTGTCTCCTGCATTTCACAGCACATTTCCTTGGCTCAGTGACCTTAACTGCAGAGACATATCTGAGAGGAGAAGCCTCTACGAGCACAGCACACGAGTGAATGAAGGAACTCTTTCTGCTTTATTCATGTGAGGAGTCTGTCTCAAGATGCCGCCAGAGCCAGCCTCAAAGGGGATGGGGGAAGAAAGAAATTCAGTCTGAATTCACTTTCAGCTTTCAAAGCGTGTGTATCCCTGTGGCTGTGCAAGCTGAAGTGAGAGTGAGAGCCACTGGGGAAGGGAAAGAGAAATGTGTGAGGAAATAAATAGGAGATCCCTGGTATGAAAACTGGCAGCTGGTGGGGAAGGAAGCAATCCTCCTTTCTTGTCCCTTGCTGCAAAGAGTTTGGCCTCAAGAGAGCAAGGGAACAAGTAATTTCTGAGCTGGAAGCCAGGTGAGGTACCTGGCACTGTAAGACCATTCAAACCTGCAGACAGGAGCTCATTTAGAGCCCCAGCTGGACTGGAGCAAAGCAAAGGTGGGAAAACCCGTGGGAAAGGTTCCCCTGCTCAAGCCCAACCAGATGGCCAGGACATGCTGAAATTCAGCCCTGGAGCTGCAAACTTCCTGGGGGAGATCTCAGCCCCTCTGCATGCTGATAGCAGCCTGGGAGATGTCCATGCCTGAGTGCTGGAATAGGAATTGCTCCAGGGGGGAAAAGCTGCACTTTTGGCACAGACATCCCTCACCCAGGCAGTGCATGGAGGACTCTGCTTTTCCAGGAGGGGAAGCAAAATCTCTGACAAACTCCTGCTCCTGGTGTGTGCAGCAAGGCAGAGACAAGCACAGAGAACATCTCTGAACAAGATGTCCTGGAAAGGCTGTGGCTGTGCTGACACAGCTCAGGGGTGGCTCTGACAGGGCACTGCTGCCTCGGCCGGGATCTGTGCAGAGCAGAGGCTCCCGACAGCCACAGAATTTAACCCTGGGATGGGAGCAGGCAGGGGCAAACGGCAGGGAAGGAAAAGGATCTCTCAAACAAAAGCAGACAGGAATTAACAGACAGCCAAGTGGTGGAGAAGGAAGGTGGATAACTTCAGATCAGCTGGAAATCTCCAGGATGAGGTGAGGAAGGAGGATGGCTGAGGGTTCTTTGCACGTCGGACAGCAGGGGATGTTCCAACCCTAACAAGGCTCCCCACAGGGGAAGGCAGCTCCTCATTAGCTCTCTTTCCATGGACGCATGCCACAGATAAACCAGGGTTCCCGCTGCTTCCCACGGGATGCTTTGCCTCTGGAAACACACAGGATAACGGAGCTCCAGAGAAACCAGAGCACAGCTGCTGTGCCTACAGCCAAGACTAATCCAGAGCTCAGGACAGGACATGCCCAGCATCTCCTCAGCTCCCTCACAGCATCTCTCACCCCCTCCCCAGGCTAACCAGCCACACTCACCCCCCCAGCAGGCTCTTACCTCCTCGAAGAGCTCCAGGCTGTAGGTGTTATCATCATCCGCAAAGTAAACAATCCCGGGCTGGCTGTTGTTTTTGTTAAAGGTCTCTCTCAGCCACCTGAGGGCCAGGTTCCTCTGCATGGTGCCGCGGGGGATGCGGGGGTCCCTCATGTCCCCGCGCAGTTTGTAGTTGCGGGGTGTCTCCACGTTGAGGTGGGTGTAGTTGAGCCCCGTGTCCCGCAGCAGGCGGGTGATGAGCGGCGTGCGGCGCTGGGAATCCTCCACCAGGATCCAGTGCAGGTTGGGCACGTGCAGGAGGGTGTTGGCCAGCCTGGTCAGCTCTGCCTTCTGCACCGGCCGGCTGTAGGTGGGGGTGACCACATGGATGGTGGGCAGCGTGTCTGACCACGGCGGTGGGCGCGTGTAAACGTACTCTGTCCTCACCACCTCCACAATGTCCCGGTCCGACAGGCAGTATTCCTTGGAGTCCAAGCCTGCAGCGAGATCACGCTGGGAGTCACCACCATCATCTGGGCAAGGGCATGGAGAGAAGAGAGAGCCACATGGACTCGGGTGTCCGGCACCCCTGGCTGAGCCAGCAGGCTGCGGCCACCAGCGGGTCACCCTCGTGGGTGCCAGGAGAGGAAACAGGCTGGGGTGGAGGCTTTCATAGATAAGGGCACGGATAAATAAAGGAATCAGGGACAAACACGCGTGAGAAAAGAAGATTCTGCTGCTAGAAAACCAGCACCAAAAAAAAAAAAAAAGGCTTGAGAGCCCAGGACAACTGGGCTGAGTGCTCACAACAAGCAGCTTCAGAAAGTACCCAGAAGAGACAGGATTGTAGAGTAAGTAGATCTAGATGGAGAAAATAGCTACATGGACTGATGATCCATCATCCCTGAAGAGCTCCAGTGCTCCGTGGGGCAGGATTCACAGATCTGCACTCAGGAACTGGACTCAGGAACTGGAGCACCTGGACTGGGAGGCAGGGAAAAAACTGGTGGAAGGCACCAAGGCCAGTGAAGATCCCCAGCAGCACGGTCTGGGCAGGACACTGCAGTGCCCCACTGCTCTCTGACAGGCACAAGAGAAGTGGGGAAAGACACACTTCAAACCCAGAAATGGAGAGTGGAAATTAAAGCCTGTAATTGTGAATTTTTTTCCTGCAGAGAGTTTCCCCTGCCTCTAACTAACCTGCCTCAAAAAGGCCCCTCCAGCCTCTGAACATAACAGCCCCTTCAGGGGTGCAGATGTGAGCAATGAACAGCCTAAAGATCGGATACTCTGATCCAAACACGTAAAATCCCAGCAAACAGTTCACAATCAGCTCAAGGAAAACCAATTTTGTCACACCTGCCGCTTTTCCAGGGTGCAACTTCCACGTTTTCCACTGCAGAGCAGTGGGAATGCCACAGTCTGCAGAGATGAAGGGGGCCCCCCACTCAGGATGTAAGGCTGCCTCTCCAGTGGGCACAGAACACTTTGAGCCATGGATTTTTCAAAACAGGTGACTTGAGATGAGAAAGAACAGGAACAGAGAGCCATTAGATCTGACCCAGCAGGGGACTACCCATGGCTTTTTCATAGTGTGTTATTCTTCCAGCAGCACAGACTTTGATACCTGAACCAAATGAAGGCTTTGTACTCCATGGCATTGACAGAGGGGGGTGGATATTTGGGGGAGGGAGCAGGGTACATGTTCCTGGTCAGGCCCTAGGTACTGCAAAGCACCTCAGCATCACAGCAGAGCTCTCTGCGAGCAGAGAACGCTGGGATCAACTCAGAAATAAATCTGTGAAATGCATTGGCCACAGACACAAATGTAATTAGCCAGGATGGTGCCCGAGACAGTTTGCAAAGCCCTGCAGGTCAAAGCCTCAGCTGTGAGCCCTGGCACGGGGAAGTGCTGCTGTTCTGGGCATTTCCAGGTGCACATCTCTCTCAGCACCTGTGAGCAGAGCATCTCAGAAACGCTTCACAAGAACAAAATGATTCCTCTCAAGAGCTTTCAGGTCGATTTCTACCACCACCACTCACTTTCCACTGGGGGCTCTGAGAAGCAGAGAAGTGTCTCATCAGGGTCATTGGTGAGTTCTTGACTGAGCCATTGGAGCAGTCTCTGTGCTGTAACTGCAGAGGCCATTCACAGAAAACAGCTTTTAGGGCAGGGATCAAACTGCTGTACAGAAAGGCAGCGTGTTTTTAGTCATCTTTCAAGTCCTGTTTTAGAGCCCAGTAGATCCCTCATCCTCTGAAACACTGTCCACCTTCCAGAAGGGATCAAAGGCATTTTTCCCTGCCCAAAGCCTCAGAGGTTGCTGTCAGGAGAAAGGGAAAATTGCTCAGGATAGACTGAACTTCCTGCAACTCAAACTGCACATCAGAGTGTCCAGCAAAGGGATAAGCAGTTATGGAGGTTGGGGAAAAACACTGAAAGAAGAGAGAATCCCTCAGAGAAAGGGGCCAGAGAGGATGAAAGGGTCCTGAAAATGAGCTGGTCTTCTTCTCCCAGACCAGCCTGCCCACAGCAGAAGGCCAGAACTGAGAAGGAAGGTGGCAGAAGGCAGCGTGGTTTCTTCCAGCCCCCAAGAACCCTCACAGCCTGTAGATATTGCTGCTGTGCCAAGAACAGGACCAAACTGGGATGCTTCTGGCCAAAAGAGTTCCCTCAGAACTTCCTGGAGCCCCTTGATTTGGGCCAGGGCTGTATTTACTGCAGTGTGTGACAGGCAGTGTGGAGTCAACTTCTCAGAGCACTTTAACTCCCCCAGGCAGGTGAGATCTGGCTCTTGCCTTCTCCTTCAAGTGCAAGAGCAGTGCCTTTCTGCTTCCCTTTAAGAGTGCTCTCAGCCTCATGTCTCCCAGAGCAGCTGCCTCGAGTGGCAGCTTTGTTTCCTCTGCTCTCTCTTTTGCAGCTTTCCCGCTGGAATAACTTTGTGTGCAGAGCTCTGCAAAGGCCAGCAGGGAGGGAATCCTCTCTCGGGGAACAAAGAGAAGCAGCACTCTGGATTTAGGCCATAGAGAGCTCTCCAAGTGCAGCAAGCACATCCCATGGCGTGGAGTTTGATGCCTCTGAAGAACCCCTACGAGCACTGGGCTGTTCCTACAGCAGAGGTGGGGAGGCTGCTGCATGGGCATGGTCTGGGAGCTGAGATGAGCATGGCTGCCATGGAGAAATGGAATGAGAGAGGAGATGAGGACGAAGGGGGGATGCACGGACTTGGCATGGGCTGGTTAGGTTTCTCTCACCCTTGTGCACTGCAAGCAGTGGAGCAATGGTGCTCTGGTGCCAGACGGTGATTAGCAGTGTCCAGGGCAGAACTATCAGCACGATAGCCAGGATGTCTCGTCTCTTCGGCATCTCCAAGACTGACTGGGCCCACAGCTCCTCATTACCTGACAGTGAAAACCCCAGAGACAGAACAGCAGAGCACATGGAGAACAGAAATAAATGGGCAGGAAGGAGCAAGGACAGAGAGAGAGAGAACGCGAGAGAGGGAGAGAGCAGCCAAGGCGACACGACTCGTGGGTCTTACCAGTGCTTACAACCCACCCATTGCAGAAGCAGGTTTGGAGGGGCCTCGGCTGCTGAGCCAGGAGCAGGAGGGCACTTCTGCAGGGCACTGCTGGAGCTGCCAGCAGGAACCTCAGGGAGTCATATGGAAGGAAACCTGCAACACAGAGCAAAGCCCAGTAGGCAGAGAAAGTACCAGAGCTCTCCTCGAGAAGGACAAACTCCACTGAGCAGTGAGCAGCAGTGTCCCACCCCTCCAGGGAGATGCCTCCTGGGTGTCCAGGGCCTTGCTTTCCCTTCGCATCCCCTTGTCAAGCAAGTCCCTCTTGTCAGCTGAGCAAAAGCTGCTCAGTGCTGCAGTGTCTGAGCCACCCCAGCGGAACAGAACCTTCCCCTCGGGCCAGCCAAGCCCACGGAAGGAGCAGAGGCTGCCACAGCCACACCACTGCCTGACACATCAGCACACGCTGGCACCCCCCAGATCCTCTCCATTGGCCAGGCAGAGCTCTCAGGGTGGCTGCACCTCTGCTCCTGGGGCACAGAAACATAATCCCGTATTTTTCCTGATGCTTTAGGATTTCAGCTTTTCTATTTTCCATCTATTTGTGACCCTGCAGTTCTTTAGTGTAGAACTCCAAACTCCACACTCAGTGGGAGCTGCTGCTTTCCCATTTTGCTCACACACAACAATTCCTCTCCAGGCCTGGCCATCAAGGACACCTCACTGCCTCAGAGCCCAGAGATGGAAACAAAAGTGACTTGGGGGGAGCAAACTTGGGGTGAATGACTTCATTACCTGAAGCTGTAATTGGGAGATTAACCCCCCAAATGCAAATGGACCCAACTTATAAAAATATGAAGACCTGTGACCCATCATCCATTTTGGGTGCAGCCCTTGGGGGGTTTTGTCTGCCCTAAATGTACCTGAAGGCCCTTCAATAAATAATGCTTCTTTTATTCCCTTAATTTTTGTCTGGCCTCTGCTTTTGGGTAGCCCCAGAAAAAGGCATCATTGCCATCAGTATTCCCTCAGCTCAGCCCATCCTGCGGGCAGCTCCAGCACAGCCAGTTCTGTCTGAGCCTTCCAGCAGCCTGCTCAGGTTGGCTCCCTCTCGGAGGTGCTGCGCCTGGAGTATATTAAAGTGCCACAATGGCTTAGTTTGATGCAACACGAGCACATACAAGATTTAAGCAGACTGAGTTTCGTGCCGGCGCCTCGGAGAGCAAAGCACAGCACTTAGCGGGGCCGCCACGCACGGCGGGCGGTTTGCAAACACGGCCAGCGCTTTAGTGCTGCTGCTCCCATGTGGGCCAACGCATTAGAGGCTGCAAAAAGGGCTGCAGTGCAGGCAGGCAGAGCCCAGGGGTGCTGCAGAGGGAGCAGGATGCTCTGGGAGAAGTCCTGCTCTCCCACTGACTGTGATCTGGGAGTTTTCAGATCCCCTCCTTAAATCCCCTCGAGCCTGGGTTCTTGGTGCCCACGCTGCTTGTGCAAATATTTTCCCAGAGCTGGTTTTTCTTGGTTGCATGGGGCAGGCGTGGAGAAATCCAGGTTCAGATCCCTGATTAGCCTAAATTGGATTGATCTGTGTTTCCCTTGGCCACTGGGCTGTACAGACACCCCCCAGCACTGAGCCCACTTGGGGTGAAACGGCTCCAAGAACTGATAGGTTTTCCCTCTAAAGGACTCTTGCAATCAGGCAATATTCAAGTGGCTGGACAGAACCTGGTTCTTCCAAATTAGCACTTCAACCACAAAGGTATTAATTTACCAGGGAAAACATGAGGGAAGGAGGTCATAGTTTGGGCTTTCTCCTTAAAAGTGTCATGTTAATGTCCCTCAATTAAAGTTTCAGTGAATCATATTTTTTGTCCATGCATACAAAACCCAAACTCATAGGAAAATTTCCAGCCAACTCTAGCAAACAGCCAGTTCCCCAGACAGAGCTTTCTCATTTGTTTTCAGAATTGGTGAAAGCAGCTTCATTCAGACAAAATAAACCAGGGAGGAAGAGGAGGAAATATTCCAGCAAGCATCAGCCTTCGCCTGCATCCCTGTCCAGCTCTTGGAGCCAGAGAATTCCCGCTGGCCTCGATCTGCCAAAGCACAGTGCCCTGTGGAAAGAGCATCTGGCCTCATCCCTGCTGCCCCTGCAGTTGCTGACTGTGCCTGAGCAGAGGACAAGGAGTGCTGGCATCCTTGGAATCCTCTGATAAAGCTGGAACAGGTCCCTTGAGCATCCCTGCAGGGCAGGGCCCTACGGGGCAGCTGGAAAGGCTGAACACCTTACCCGGTAAAGTGCCGTCCCCAGACATGCACCGAGAAAAGGACTCTGCTGCTGGAGAGGGGGTGGGAGGAAACAGCAGCTGAAAAAGCCACTCAGAGCCCATTCACAGCCCCTGGCAAGCTGCCACAGTGGGCTGGCATCACCAAGTGCCCTGTTTGCCATGGGCAGCTTCCAGACACAGTGCCCTACCTTAAAGCTGCCTTCTCCCTGCCTCCTGCCCATCCAGGCTCAATTCACCTCATCCCACGGGACAGGCTGAGCTTGCCATGATGAAAAATGGGCCCTTTTGTGCTGGGGCTCTGCTTCCCAAACCCCTCATCACCGGGGAGAACGAGCAGGCTCCAGTGATTTGTGCATTGCTGTCCCCAGCATTCAGCACTCCCTGGTCACTCAGCTGACACTGTGGAGTTCCAGCTGCCCAGGGCCAGCACAGCCCACTCATGGCCCAGCAGGGAGAGCTGCCAGGCACTGGGAATGTTCCAGTGCTGCTTTCCCTGTCCCCCCGGAGCTGGCTGAGCTCCCTTTGCACCTTCGGCGCTCCTGGGCTGCAGATGCCACTCAGATGCAGTGGGTGCAATGGATGTCCCCAGAGGGACACGAGCCCAGAGTGGGGCCCAGATGGTGATGGGTGGCTGGCAGGGACATGGAGCCAGAGCCTGACCCCAGTTCTGGCCACGCTCTGCACCCTGAGCTGCCCAGCAACATCCAGGGAGCACCACGGGCTCTGCTCTGCAGCGTTTCCTCACTGCTAATTCCTGCAGGGATTTGCTTTTATTGATGATCCTGGCTGAAGGATGCGGTAGGAATTCCTTTGGGGCAGCTGTGAGCACGGTGATTTCTCCATCCTGAGCTTTTCAAGCTCCCCTCCCAACAGCCCGGTGCCACCGAGGCCTCGGTGTGAGGTGACGCTGACCCTCAGTGTCACAAAGCCACTGTCCCCCCTCTCATCACGTGCCAGAGCTGCCAAAGGTGAAATCCATTCCCTCCTGTGAACAACACCAGCCAGGAGTTACATGGGAGCCTGTGATTTAACACTGCTGGTGAGAGCAGTCACAGCTTCACAGCCCAAGGCAGAGGGCCTGCCCTAAATCCCAACATTCCCTTGTTGCCAAAGCCAGGGGATGATTTTTGTTGTTGTTTGTGGCAAAAATTGGTCTGGGACAATTTTGTTGCTCTTCAAGGCATTCACTCTACCCCTTTCCCATCACAAAACTTCTTTTCCCACTGAAACTGTTTGAAACATAACCTGCTTCCTTCAGATTGTCACTTTTAAACTTCTCCTATCTCCTCTTCCCCAGGGAAGTGAAGGAGGAGGAACAAATTTAAACATAATTAAAACAATCATACTCTATTTTCCACTACAGAAAATATCCTGCCTTTTTTTTTTTTTTCCCCACTTTTGAAAAGTGAGGTGAAAGCCTCAAATCACTGTCTCAAATGTAAGTGATTTTGGAGTTAAAGCACTCCTAAAACAAAGGAGTTTTGCACGGTTTTGGGAAGAATTGAGTGCCACATGATGAAAGACATCCCCATCCTCCGGCAGAGGGCAATGGTGTCGAGGAATGACAATATGGAAAGGGCACTGATCTAATAAAAAAAGCTTTAATAAATCCTGGAGCCACGTGTTAGTAACATGCTGGATTATTAAACACTGAAGGTTCTTTTTTTAAATCAAGTTAATTGGCATCAGCTCTGACACTTGCCATAGGAACGAGGGATTTGATCTGCAACCTTTATAGTCAGTTTTACCTTCATTCCTCCTCTGGGGCTGCTCAGCCCCACTGTCATTAATCCTTGGTTTGCCCACACTGAAGAGAAGTGATTTAGAAAATGTTCAACTAAAGAATGGCTTGATTTGAATTTGTACCTATACATCTTATTGGAGTAAAAACATTGTCTAGATGTGAAAAAAAAAAAAACAACTCACACCCAAAAAATCCCCAAACAAATGTAGCAAACACTTTGTTGTGCTCCAAACAAGGCAGGAAATAACAAACAAACGCTGCCAAAACCTTCAACAAAAGCGTTGCAAAGAAAATAAACACTCACACTTCAGGATATTCTCACAAAAAAGTTTTACCTCCCAGATTCTAAACAAAGGGTCCCTTTCACTTTTGCAACAGAAGCTGGGTCTGATCCCTGCTGGAAAATGGTGCTGGGGTGGCACAAGACAGAGCTGGTCCCTCTGCTCTGCCCACCCCAACCCACAACCCCTGTGAGCCCAAAAACCCTTCTGAATTCACAGCCAAGCTCAGGCAGGTGCCTGGCACAGAATCAACCTCAGGGATGTGAGTGCAGGGATGTCCTGGCCACTTCCCAGAGGGGGAAACTGAGGCACGGGGTGGTCACAGCACAGCAGACACTTGGGACAAGGCTGGGGCAGGACAAGGGGCCAGGCAGGATGGGGTTGGGAACAACCTGGGATAGTGGGAGGTGTCCCTGCCCATGGAAGGAAGTGGAACTGGAGCAGATTTAAGTTCCCTTCAACCCAAACCAGTCTGGAATTTTGGGATTCCGGAGCAGTTCTGAGCTCCAGGTGCTCCACACTCATCCCTGCTCCATTCCACACTGCTTGGCAGGGGATGGACACTCCAAGCTTCTGTCTCAGATTTTTGGTATTTGGCAGAACAGACTTGTAAAGCACAGGCTAAAAATAAAGGTAGTAATAAAAGCCTCTTGCTCGTTAATTACTCTGTAAGCCATTACTGCCTAAAAACCCCATAACTTTAATGGGGGCTATTATAAGTATAGTAGCAAAACTGTGGAGCTAATTAGTGTTTAGTTATTAAGCAGAACATGGCCAGAACTGAGTAATGAGCACACAGAATTGCTGCTTCTTGGAGGATTTAATCAGGGGTGGTGTTTTCAAGCTCAGATTCCCCGATGCAGGGGACACAAAGACAGAGGATTTTCAGGCCAGCCCTCCTAGACAGCTATGAGGGGGAATGGCCATCCCTGAGCTGATCTGTGCAGCACAAACCTTGGATTGCAAGGCAACAAAGGGAGGGAGAATGATCAGAAATCATTCAGGTCTCCAGGAGAATCCTTCCAGCTAGAGGAGACCCAGGTTCATCCAAGAGAATCCAAATTTTGGAGCCAATGCTGCAATGGAGGGTGAGGGTTTGCATCATCTCTTCACCCAGCATTTGTACCCTTCTTTTTAAAATTAAAATAATTCCTAAGGGCAGAAATATAGAAATAATGCATTCTTCTTTTTATTTTATTTTTGTAAAGATTTCAGAAATTCAGAGATGCTGGATAAGCCTGGTAAGGAAGCTCAGTTTTTTCACTCAGTGTTTTCTCCAGCTTCACCTACAAACCACAATCACTGCACTTGCCTTGGCAACACAGTCACTCCTTGTGTTTTCCAAGCTGCCAGAAACTGAGGCACAAAATTTCCCCGACCTTGCAACAGCTGAGGCAAAACCCAACCCACCCTTCCCTTCCAGCCTGAGCCCTGTTGCCACAAATGGGATCAAGAACACAGATTATCT
Organism: Polioptila caerulea; assembly: GCA_013397295.1. Classification (NCBI taxonomy): domain Eukaryota; kingdom Metazoa; phylum Chordata; class Aves; order Passeriformes; family Certhiidae; genus Polioptila; species Polioptila caerulea. The sequence continues at coordinate 59,719 of VYXF01002800.1, read as the reverse complement.
CCCAGAAAAAAATAAAAAAATTAACCAAGCTTCTCAGAACAACACTTAAATTTTAAAGCAAGCATGAGTAAAGTGGATCAAGGGAGCTCAACACAAGCACAATTAGCTGCTGGAACTTATTGCCACAGGATACTGAGAAGAACAAGAACTTAACAGGATTCAAAAAAGGATTAGTTGTGTATGTGAATAAACTGCATATCCAGAATTAGAATGAACCACCCACCACTTTGGAAAACATATAAACCCTTGAGTTTCAGAGCTTCAGCCAAATTTTAACAAGCATCAGAAACTTTCTCTTCTCCAGATTAATCCCCCCTCCATGGTAGAATCAGGACAGGAGGTGTGGTGGCACTGCTGTGACACAGTCCCAGGGTTCCACTGCTTCCAACAGCAAAGCTTATCTCCTGGGAAGGCTTGAAAAGATTGGATTTATTGTCCTAAGTGTGTTTGTTTTACTGTACAGGCTCTCACACTGCAGTCACCACCGGTGCCCAAGTGCTGTCCAGATTTCTCCTTACCCACAGGAACTGCACTTCCTCTCCTTCCTGCTCCAAAGGGATCTTTTCCAAGGCTGGGAAAGGCAGGAATCCTTTCATTAAATGATTTTGGAAAGGGCTGAACCTGGACTTTGCAACCTTCTTGAGCTAAGCAAAGCAGGAGCAAAAAAATGCATCACACACTTGGCACCAGCACTGGTGAGGCTGCTGTGGGTTCTGGGTGCTGGGACAGCCTCCCCAGGGAATGGCACAAGTTTTAGGGACCCTTTCTGCTCCCAGAGGATGCTCTGCTCTGCCAGGGCTGGTAACACTCTCTCCAGCCAGGAAAGTGTGGTTTGACTCAGGTCTGGGATGAGAGAGCACCCATCCCTCCCTGAGAAACGGCTGCACTTCACACGTGGTTTTTGAAAAGCTTCTCTCCTGAGAGGAAAAGCTGTTTGACTTACAGCCCACTTCCAAAAGAGAAAGGCAATTGGGAGTTGTTTTTCTCTGGGAAAAGTTGGTGGATTTTGGTTAAGGTTGCTTGTGGGTGAATGCTGGGGAAATGCTCCAACAATTAACTCATGAAGAGTTTCTCCATCCCCATCTCCTCATCTGGGGACACAACACACCTCGGGCTGTCCCCTCTGCTCAGCTCAGACCACATCAGCACTGCCAGCATCACACATTCCCAGGCTCTCTATTTCCACCTCTGTGGCCTGCACTGCACTGAATATTTTGTGCACCGCTGGCTCCCATGGATCAGAAAAAGTGACATTAACAAAGGATGACCCAATTTCAACGTGATCGGGCTGAATTCCACAGCTCCATAATAGGCTTTGCATATGCTCTGTCCAAGGGGTTGGAAGGCACGAGCTGCCATGTGACACCTCCTGGGAACAGGTGACAGGTCAGAATGACCAAACCCCACTTTTCCAGAGGAAAAGCCTCACCTTTCCACCCTGCAGGCCAGCAAAATTCATTTTTCCAGGATGTGGAAGGCTGAACCATCGAGCCAAATGTGGCGAGGCTTCCTCTGGACTTTCCTTTCTCCCTCTACCCAAGGAAGGCTAACAAGCCAAACCAGTACCACACAACAGAACAATAAAAGGAGTCTGGTGCTCCCTGATGCTGGAGCAAGGATTCCATCACCTCCAGCATCCCACAGCTTGTGCTGGTGATGGCTGAGAGAAGCCCCAGGCTTTTATACCCTGGGTGAATTAATGGTGAAGGATTCTGTGGGTGCATATGGAGCCCTGGGCTGGTGGGATCCGCTGGGAGCTGCCTCCCCTCACTCTGGCACCTGGGAGAGTTCCCAAATCCAACCCTCAAACAGGAAGAGCTGGGCCCAGCAGGCCACAAGGCCTCATTTTATCTCCCAATTCCCAAAGTTCTCAACTGCAGACCTGGAGATGAGGCTGCTCTCCTCCCACTCCCAGTGCCAGGGGGGCCCAGCAGCACTGGACACACCTTTGGCATCATCTGGCAGCAGCCATCAGCACTCACTTTTAATTAAGGAGTTCTTCCCTACCCCTGGAAGAAAATAAATCCTGCTCTATTTAAAAAGAGTTATTAATAACTTGATTCTAATGTGTAAAAGAAAAGGGGAGAAAGAAGCTCACAGAGCAAGTTTGCCCTCTCCCACTGCAGAAAGCCACCACTGGGCTCTCTAAACACCTTAAAAAGGGATTTAGTTTTTTAAAACATGATTTTTCTCTTTTCAATAGCAAGCATCAAATATCTTAAAGGTGTTTTTTCTTCAAAAAAAACATGAAGGCATCCAAATTCTCCCTCACTTTTGGAAACAGCAGCAGCTGCTGCAGGCACAAGTCCCTGAAGACAGAGGTGAAGAGGAAACTGCTTTGCAGGAGCTGCTGCTGGAGCTGCTGGACACTGTGCAATGTCCAGGCTGGGAAATGCTCCTGACAGGCAGCCAGGAGCATTCCTTGCCCAGGAGAGAGTGAGGCTGTTCCTGCCTGGGGGAGGCAGAGTGCTCCTGGCAATGCTGTGAATTCCCACCCTGCATCTCCTCCCCACACTTGGGGGAGCCTGCAAGGAGCTGCTTTGGTCGTCAGGAGCACCCAGAGCAGCCACCCTGGGAGCTGGAACTGAGGAGTGTCTGGGCTGTAAATTCACCTTTAAATCTCTGCCTGATTCCAAACCACCTTTGCACTGCAGAGGAGCTGCCCAAGGTTCCCAGGGCTGCACCCTGAGCCAGAGTCCTTGTTCCCTCCTGTCCCAGCAACACCACAGCACATCCCAGCACTGGGGAACAGATTTATGGCAGGGCAGTGCCACTCACAGTGATGCCTTAGGATTTCAGCTTTTCTATTTTCCATCTGTTTGTGACCCTGCCGTTCTTTAGTGTAGAACTCCAAACTCCACACTCAGTGGGAGCTGCTGCTTTCCCATTTTGCTCACACACAACAATTCCTCTCCAGGCCTGGCCATCAAGGACACCTCACTGCCTCAGACCCCAGGGATGGAAACAAAAGTGAGTTTGGGGGAGCAAACTTGGGGTAAATGACTTCATGACCTGAAGCTGTAATTGGGAGATTAACCCCCAAAATGCAAATGGACCAAACTTATCAAAGTGTGAAACCCATGACCCACTGTCCATTTTGGGTGTAGTCCCTGGGGGCTCTCCCTGCCCTAAATGTACCTGAAGTTCCTTCAATAAATAGAACAGCTTTTGTTCCCTCAATTTTGTCTGTCCTCTGTTTTTAGTAGTCCCAGCAAGGCATTAACAGGAGCATTCCCAGCAGGTTTTCAGTCCCGTGGCCTTTCAGGACAGCTCCAGCAAAGCTCAGCGTGGCACTCAGAGCTCCCAGCTGGACAAGAAATCACCCCCTACGTCAGCCTGGAGAGAAAATTCCCAGCTCCCATCCCTGTTAGATGGCTCCTTTAAAGGGATGAGGCTCAAATCCTGATCCCTGCTCAGTGCTGGGTGCCCAAACAGGGCACAGAGTCCGACAGCCTGTGACCCCTGCAGGAGTCACTAATGGGACTGAGGAATTAACATTGATCCTTTGATGCCATAGCGTGGAAAGGGAAGCAGGGGGGGGAGTTTGGCATGATTTAGCAGATGCCTAACTATAATTCAGCAGCTTGCAGGGCAGTCAATCGGTGCTCACAGCCCTGCAGTCCATTAGTGCAGCCACAAACCTACACACCCTGCTTGGAAGGTCACTTTTAAATTGCCTCCCTCGTGGATCTCTGCTCCCTGCCCAAATTCTGACCCTGCTGGGCCTGCTCAAAGGAGCACACAGGGCTTCCCGAGGTGCTGTCATCATCCTTTCCTCACCAGCTCTCTCCCCAGGGAATGTGAACTTCTGCCTGCCTGGGAACCTTTGACGTGTCAGGATAACCTGGCCCATCTTCCATTTGAGAGGTATTTGGCAGGGAACCTTTCCTTCCCTTCTACCAGCACAAACCCCATATGGCAATCCAAGAAACCCGGAGCTGTTCCAGCATTGCCCGAGGAAATGGGATTTGGCTCTGAGAGGGAAAGGCACAGGATGAATGCACCAGTTTGTCCAGCTTCCAACCCCAGCCTGGTTCTGACTCTGGCTTCCCTGTGGCTGAGTTATTTTGGCTCACCTCACCTCAGCCTGCTCTGGAGGTGAGATGGAAATAGCTGCCCACTTTTGGCCAGCAATCACAAGGCTCAGGGAGCTCAGAGGCTGAGCACAGCCACGGCACAGGCACCGATGCCTGAGGTGCTGGCAGAGCCCGGCTCTCACCAATCCCACGGCCTGGAGAAGGTCATTTCTCCTAATTTTAGAATCACTTAAGGTCCAAGCCCATCCAGATCTTCTGAATGAGAAATGGAAGGAGCCAGAATGGTGCCTTAGGATTTCAGCTTTTCTATTTCCATCTATTTGTGACCCTGCAGTTCTTTAGTGTAGAACTCCAAACTCCACACTCAGTGGGAGCTGCTGCTTTCCCATTTTGCTCACACACAACAATTCCTCTCCAGGCCTGGCAATCAAGGACACTTCACTGCCTCAGGCCCCAGAGATGGAAACAAAAGTGACTTGGGGGGAGCAAACTTGGGGTAAATGACTTCATTAGCTGAAGCTGTAATTGGGAGATTACCCCCAAAATGCAAATGGACCAAACTTATCAAAGTGTGAAACCTGGGACCCACTGTCCATTTTGGGTGCAGCCTTTGGGGGGCCTTCCCTGCCCTCAATGTACCTGAAGGCCCTTCAATAAGGAGAACTACTTTTGAGACTCTTGATTTTGTCTGTCCTCTGTTTTTAGGTAGCCCCAGAAAGGCATCAAAGCAGAAGCTGGAGACAGAATGAAGCTGGCAGTTCCACAACTCATAACTCAGTGAGCAGGAAGTTGTCACAGGAAGAAAGGCACCCCAAGTGCTGTCCCCCTGTCAGCACCACTCCCCAGCCCCTGCCCTGCCCTGGACCATCCTCAGCCCTTGGAAAAGCCTGTCCTGCTTGGCCAAGCACCATCCTGCCACCAAATACTCCCTGTGGTCCACAGAGCATCTTGGCAGCAGGGAACTCTGATTTACAGGGGGCTGAGGGTGCACTGCCCTCCTCTGACACAGCCAGAGCTGCAGACGTGCCTGGGGACACCCAGACTCCCCTGCAGGCTTTAACTTGCAAGGTGAGGTGCCAGATGAGCCCCTGGGGAGCTCTGAGGAACTGGAGGGGTTTGTAAAGGCTGCTCTAAGAATATTGTAATCACGCAGTAATTATGGCACATCTCAAATCAACCAGGCAAATCACAGCGTTATTACTGCGACTGTCACCAGCCTTGCCTGGCACAGATCAGGCTGTGCCCTGCCCGAGGAGGGAGCAGGGCTAAGGGAACATCCACAGAGCTCCACCACACTCCCTTCAGGCCTGCCCAACCCACATCCCACCAGCCTGGCAGCTCCCTCCTTCCTAGGACCACATCTGTCCTTCCCTCAGCTGCATCTCCAGGTACCACACTTTATTAGTCAGGTTGATTTTACCTTTTTCCTTTTTTTTT
>VYXF01002800.1:20526-47521 GCA_013397295.1 Polioptila caerulea | reverse complement strand
AATCTTCAGAACACTAAAGCAAAGGGATCCCCACCTTTTGGGGGTGAGCAGGCTTCTTCCTCTGAGCCACAGCTCCCAATTCCCTCTCCACTGCTCTTCAAGAACAGCACAAAAATCCCTGTACAGAAGCTTAGCTCTTGTCCTGGCTTTAGGAAAAGAGCTCAGATGCAGGCGGGAGGGGGATCTCGAGCAGTTCCTATTTATTCTGCTGTCACAGCCACGCATATCGCGTTGTGCTGCCCGTGGCTCACAGGGAGAGCAGGGCTGGAGGGATTTCAGAGGCACCACTGCAGCTGGGAAACTGCTTCAAGGCTCTGTGGTACCTGGGCAGGGCAGGAACAGAGTGGGAACTGCACAGGGCTGTGCAGGGGGCAGGGGCTCACTTCCAGGATGGAAAAAAATGGGTGTGGAATTGTGCTCCAAGGTGTTTTCCTGCCCAGAACTGTGCAGGGGGATGGAACTCATTTCCAGGAACAAACTTCCAGGAAAAAATGGGTGTGGAAGTGTGCTCCAAGGTGTTTTCCTGACCAGGAATCATCTTCTGAGCCTGTGAACAACATCCTTTGGGAAGTGTCACTTGGTACAACCAAAAAATCCCCCAGAGGGAGAGGGATAAGGGTAGGAGGAGGGCTAAACTGGCTAAATTTTGGGGCAAGAGAGTTGAGAGAGCAGGATCTGCTCCCCAGCACTGTGAATTCTTTGCCCACTCTCTCATTCCCCAGGATGTGAGTTCCCACCACAGCTGGAGGAGGATGTATTCTGTAGGGGCTAATTACAGATTAATGACTACTGACAGCACTTGGGGCTGGTCCTGGAGTCTCCAGCAGGAGATGGAGATTAATTATGGCCCCCACCCCATGATCTCTGCTCAGCAAGTCCCTGGGCAGCTCCTGGAGGTGAATCCAGCCCAACTTGCCCAACACAAGAAGTCAAGGCATGCAGGAGGAAAAGGGAGAGTCCGTCCTCACCCTTCAGCCCTCGTGCTTGGCACCGGTCACTTCTGCCACCACAGCAGCAGAACACGGGCAGGGGGCTGGTCCAGGGTCTCCACAGGCATGAACAGACAACACATCACAGAGAAAAAGGGCCCACAAAGCAGAGGCACCTTCCAAGGACACTGATTCCAGCAGAAGCTTTGCCTTGGGGTGGGCTGAAGCTACACCAGATGCTCCTCCAGCTAGACACAACTTACAGCTGCAGCCCACTTTACTTCCCAAGGCATGAAATGAAGGCCTGCAGGAAAGGTGGAGGGTGAGGAGGCCACTGTGGAGGGCATGGCCACAGAGGAAGATGCTGACCAAGGCTTGCTGCATCCCCAGAAGTCAGGGATCTTGCTGATAACCATTCCTGGAATGTGGGCAGCCCCTGGCACTGCTCATCCCTGCCAGAGAAAATGCACAGAAATGGAAGAAAGGACCACATCCTCTCCTCCTCTGGATTCAGATCCGTCCACTGGGTTTTGTTGGAGGAACTAAAAATTGCTTTTTTGCACAACTTTTTTTTTTTTTTTTTGAGGCAGTAGAAATAGAACAAGGGCAAGAGACAGCAAAAACATCTCAAAAGGCAAGTCTGCAAAAACCACTGAAAAATGAAATGCAACATTTTCCCTGGTGTCCCTTTTAAGACAGTTCTTGTCATTTCCCAAGGCTTCTGCTGTGGCAACGGGAAGAGACTGGAAGACATTGAAAGGGCAGGCACCTGTTTGGGTTCAGAAAGCATCATTTTGGCAGGGAACAGGCAGCTTTGGCCAAGGGGAGAGCGTGTGCTCACACTTTGGTCCTGGAAGGTTTCTGGGTGAGCTTAGGCCAGATCTCCCAGAGGGTTGCCAGGAAGATGCAGCAGGGCTGAGGATGCTGAAACCCAACTAGCCCAGCACTCTGGAGGCACTACAGCTCTCCCATCCTCAGGAGGTGCAGAGAAACCCCCGAGAGATGCACAACAACCAGGCAGGAAGAGGGAATCCAGCAGCCCTGAGCTTGGCTGGGCTCTGGAGGCACTGCCCTGCTGAGGACACAGGCACAGACTTGCTGGCCCCAGTGGCACTGTGCCAGCTGTGCCACACACAGGGTGACAGCCCGTGCCAGGGTTGGGGCATTTTGTGTTCACTGTCCACCCTGAGCCACCCCAACGGGTCAGGAAACTTTGGGAAGCCAGGTGGGAAAGCTCTCCCCCTCTCCTCTCGTGGACACTCGCACTGAGGGAGACCCTTATGGAGACCCTCTGGCTTTTCTGTCCCGCAGAACCAAACTGTGGGACTTGTGTCCCCTGTTCTACACCCCGCTGGGTCAGCCAGCTCCCACTGAAGCTGTCAGGCCACTGCTGGCAATCCCACAGCATCTCCCCAGGAATGCCTATGGAGGGGTGCAGGAAGGGATTTGCAATCCAGCTGGAGTGGGAATGTACTCAGAGCCAACATCACTGATTGCATGCTTCTTCCTCTGCCTTCCCCACACCCATAAATATTCAAACAGGAAAATAAGATTATTGATCAGCTGCCTTCCCATTATAGCAACACCCACTGTCCTGCTGGCTTTGGCCATTTCCAAAGCCCCTACCACAGAATTAACCCTCCTGGGAGAATTATTCTTCCTCATTATTGAACTCCTTCACCAGAACATCTACATTCCTCGAGGCTGGCACAGAAGCCATAGTTTGGAGTTTCACACAGAAAGAAGATATTTCCCCCCGTCTTTTCCCCAGTGCCTCCATTTTCCTTTCCACACCCCTTCAGTCCCATCTCTGCCAGGTAAGCCAAGAAACCCCAGCCCTTGTAACCTTCCAACCAAATCTTGGCTGATCCATTCACTGAGGTGGTTGTTCAGGGACACCAACAATCCAAGTGTGTGCAGACCTGTGCAAGAGACTCCAGAGTCTCTGCCAGTCCCTCACACTGAGCCACAAACTCCCTGAATGTTCGTGCAGGCTCTCACAGTGACTGATGGCACTCCGGGGCTCAGGATGTGCTCACACCAGTGGGGACTTCTGGGACGCGTCATTATTTCAGTAATCAAAGCAAACGCTTCCCAGCCCCATGCCAAGAGCCATCAAGAAACCCCTGAAGGCAAGGGGAGGAGGGGACAGCACGGAGCAAATGGATGTTGCAGCAGCAAGATCCTGCCCAAGGCAGAGAGGGATGGCCAGGCAAGAGCTCTGCTCGCTGGGAATAACTGGAGAGGGGCTCCACAGCTGTAAACATCGGGCTCTCCTCGGGGCTTTCCCAAACATCTGGGTTAAGACACCTCCCGGCACTGTTTGAAGTTGTGCTTTCTGCTCTGACTGAGAGAAATTCGGAGTTTCACAGGCAGAGACCCAGGAACTGAGTCAGAGAGAGGCCCAGCAGGGAGAGGAAAGCATCATTTGTGGGCAGCTTCATTGATCAGGGCTGACTTTCTCCCTCACAATCACTGTTTTTCATCCCCTCCCACTCCCACTCCATAGCACAACACAGAAATCCCTCCTCAGATGGCAAAGCCTTGCTCAGCCACCTCCTCTTCCCCCAAAACACAGCACTTGGGAAGCTTTTCCCTTTGAGCAGCCTCAAAGTTGGCTCTCAGCGCTGCTGGCACGAACGAGAGCGATTTCAGTTCCCCCTCCTCCTGAATCCCTTCCCTTTCTGGTGCGAAGAAAAGGCAGAGGATGACCAAGGGAAGAGGGGGTCGCCTCTCACGTCCCTGCCCTTATTCTGCACGGAAGGGTGCAGGGCCACTGAGGTCCCCGAGAGCCCGAGGGGAGCCCCGGGGCAGGTGCAGGGTTGGGAGGGCGATGCTGGGAGCTCCTGGAGGCGAGACACGGGCGCATCTCCCCTACCCCAGGGAAAGCAGCTCGGTGTCCTCAGGCAAAGGGGGGGCAAAGTGATCTCCGGCACTGCAGCCCCCGGGACCCGCTCTGCGTCCTTTAAATGCGCTGGGAGGGGTAGGAAAAATCGCTCGGAGTGTCTCCTGCTTCCTCCCATTCCCTGCCCGCTGCATCCTCGCATCCACACACCCTGTGCATAAAGGAGCTGTGTCCTGCTCGGCTCAGCCATGCAGCGAGAGGAGGCAGGAGTTACCTTATTCCCACAGCCGGAGCCGCCTTCTCTCTCCATCGTGGCCGGGAAGCTGCTCCCATTCATGCTTTAATCCCTGGGAACAGAGGCACGATTCAGAGCGGCTCTTCGCCCATCCGAGCGGGCTCCCCCAGCAACCTCCGCCTCCTTCTCTCCTCCCTTTTCTCCTCGTTTGTTGCGTCCGGCTTTGTGGCGGTTTTGTTGGTTTGTNTTTTGGGGGTTTTTTTTTTTTTTTTTTCTTTTTTTTTTTTTTTTTTTTTTTTTTTTTAATGTTTTCTTTCTTAATCCAGGCAGCAACCACGACGCTGCTTCATCGCATCCCTGCCTGTGTTTCACTCGCAAAGAAACAGCCTCGGAGAGCTCCTGGCTCCTGCTTCGGCTCCGTGCAGCTCCGGCTCGCAGCTCTGCCTTCTGCAGCGTGGCGTTCGGCGAAGAAAGGGAGAGAGGGAGGGAGCGAGCATGCAGGGAGGAGGAGGAGGAGGAGGAAGAGGAGGAGGAGGCCAGCGGGATGCAGGAGGAAGGAGCCAGAGCGTGGCTGCTTTGTATCCAGAGCAGCGCCGACAGCCTCTCCCTGCCAGAGGAGGACCTGCGCTGCTAATGGTCTGTACCAATTTATCCCGCTCAGGCAGGGGCACCGCTCCCTGCGACAGGCAGGAGGAAAAGCCAGGGAAGGCTCCCGGACGGCCCCTTGAGGAATTGGTTCCTGCTCTCCTCACTCTCATCACCCACCGGGTTGGCGGNCGGGGATGGGGCTCAGCACCGCTCGGAGGAAGCTCGGAAGCTGGCCGTGCTGGGTGGGAGGCTCGGCTCCCCTCCAGCCCCCAGGGTGGCAGGCAGAGCTCGGCTCTACTTCCAGCTCTTCAGAGGAGCACCCTCGGCTCCTCTCTGCCCGTGCCGGCGCTGACGGCTCCCAGCGGAGCCCAGCCGGGCTTTGGGAGCCGTGGGCAGCGCTCCTGACATCTCATCCCACTCCCCTTCCGTGCAGCACCAGCCTCCCCACGGCCCCCTCAGCCACCCCCACCCAAACACCAAGTACCCCACGTCCCGCCTGGGGGCTGGCCAAGGGTCCTGGCACTGGACAAAGGGCAGCAGGAGAGGGATTTCCCATGGGAAGGAGGCTCTGGGTGTGACTCGGGCTGCCCTAAAGCCGTGACATCTGCACGCAGCCCAGCAGGCACACAGGACCCGTGTGTGACCTCTATCCATGCACAGAACCGTAGGGATGCTCCCTTCCTCCTTCGGGACCACTTGGAGGAGGCAGGGCTTTGCTTTGCCGGCAGAGCAAAGGTCTCATCTCCCGATCCTGCCCTTTGGCAGCTGACCCAGCAGGGCTGACTCCGGCCCAGCAGCAGATCTCTCCCAGCTGGCTGAACACAGTGAGTGTGTCTCCAAATGCCACAGCTGGGCAGTTTAACCTGGGCCAAAAGTCACTGCTGAGCTCGGGGGCGAGGCACCTCTCACCGGCCCTGAGCCACTTCCAACCACATCAATCCTCCCCAGGTACCACCATCTCTTCCTGTTCCACAGTGGACGTGCACAGATCCACACATACTCCCCTGCTGTTCCCTCTCTGTAAGGTTACAGTGCCATGGAAACCTGTAGGTATAGACAGATTTACTTATGCTTTACCAAAAAAGGAAGGACAAAGTAAAAAAAAAAAATCAACATTCTGGCAAGTGGGGAAAGCTCAAGCACGCAGGGATCTGAGATCCATGGTGAGGAGCAACCTCGGTGATCTTCACCAGGGATTCCCACCATTTTCACCAGACTTTTTGGTTTTGAACCTACAGCATTCAGATGCCAGTTTTAACTTGTGCATCCCCAGGGGATTCAGAGGTTTCTGCTGAGAAGTTTGGAAATCCAAACAAGACCCACAAATGATCAGCCACCGAGGCNTAAAAAAAAAAAATCAACATTCTGGCGAGTGGGGAAAGCTTGAGTATGCAGGGATCTGAGATCATGGTGAGGAGCAACCTCGGTGATCTTCACCAGGGATTCCCACCATTTTCACCAGACTTTTTGGTTTTGAACCTACAGCATTCAGATGCCAGTTTTAACTTGTGCATCCCCAGGGGATTCAGAGGTTTCTGCTGAGAAGTTTGGAAATCCAAACAAGACCCACAAATGATCAGCCACCGAGGCCCACTGACAAATCCCTGCTGCATCATCAGAGGGACAGGGATTCCCATCCTCCTTATTCCTGAAGTGGAGCGAGCTGGAGGACTCCACACCACTGCCTCAGGTGGAAATGAGCTTTGCTGAGCCTGGCAGAACCTGTGCTGGACAAAGCAGGGAGATGATGCCTCCAGGCCATGCTGAAACACTGTCCAGGCTGATGCTGGAAGGAAGGAGCTTTAAACAGCCTCTCCTTGCAAGCTGCACCTACTCTGTGGAAGAACAGGATGAGCAAGCACTGCCAGCCCAGAGTCCTTCATGCACAGCCAGGCAGCTCCTGCTCAGCCACCTCCTCTGCAAAACACGGCAGCTCCTGCAATCAAAGGGAACGTGGCCTTTTTTTTTGTCCTTGGTCTCATTTTCTGCAAGGTACCTAGGGAGAGATCAGCTCCAAAGACTCCTTGCCTGGGAATTTTGTGCCAGCTCAGCTAGTACTAAGGGTTTCACTGAGCTCCATGTCTATTAAAAATGCATAATGTCCACTTATATCAAAAGGGTGGATTCAGACCCAGCGCTTTTCCAGCGTGTCCCAGGCTGTTATGGCATGCTGGAGATGGAAAGGAAGGATCTGTCCCTTGAGACCCATATCAGAATGAGAAAAGGGCAAATTCGTTGAATATTTCAGGAGGGAAAAAATGAGAAGAGGCATAATAACGCTCCTGCCACAAAACCTAAACACATAAAAATCCAGGGGGGAGGGGAAGGAGATGTGCTACACCTGAGATTTATAAAAATTTATGGGTGAGCACTAACATTTGAGGCTGAGCCCTGCACCAGTGCCTCAGAAGACTCACAAAGGTGGAAAACATTGGGAGAAGTATCAAGGGAGCTCAGGAGGGATATAGAGAGGCATTGCTTACTCCCTGTGGACAAAAATTACAGCGTGACGCACCCAGAGCTGCTTTTGGTGATCGGAGCAGCAGAACAACCATGCAAAGACACTGCCCTGACATTTCCCAAGGTTGTCCCTTTGAACCTTCACATATCCACTTGTCTGCTCTCTGGATGGGGCTGTGCCACGCTCCCCAGGGCCAGATTCCAGGAGAGGGCCAGCAAGAGGGGAATGGGAGGAGAGGCTCAGGCAGTGCTCCCACAGGATCCTGGGATAAAGGGGAAACGTGCTCTTCGCCTGGATCCAGGGAGTTTCACAGAGGATGTGAATCTGGAAGAGGCAGCATCGCTGTTGACAGCAGTGTGTATAAACAGAGCAGCATTTCCCTGCTCCCTCCCCCTTCTTATTATAGCACAAAACACCCCGAGTAAAATACATACACACAACAATCCACTATAAAAGGAAAACAAAGCCCGGAGCGTGAGCGCGCACACGCAAACACAGAGACACTGCTGGAGAATCCAGCATAGATCCAATACCTTAAATGTCATTTTTTTTAAATATTAATGCTGTGCTTCTGGCTAGGTTTATGTAAGGTTTGTTAGCACAGTGCTGGAGGCACGTGGAAACCTAAAGGAGATGCTCCCAGCCCCACACCCTGTGCCTGCCCCAGCCGCCCTGGGGCTCAGTCCTTGACCCCGCTCTGCCTTGCCCTTCCCAACTCCACAGCCAGGCAGCAGCAGAGCCTGGGCAGGCATGCTCCCACCAGGCTTTTTTCCTGCGAGGAAGCAGAGCTGCAGCTCCCTTTCCCCTCTCCCCCGTGTTTGCCATCTGGCAGTGCCGGGAGCATCCGTGCTGGGAGCCGCGCCGCAGCCAGGCACGAACACGAGCGGTGCCTCTCTCAGGGTGAACAACCAGCTCGCTAGCTGGGGCTGCGAGGGGCAAATCAACAGCACGAGGGCAAATCCTCCGTAAATAGCAGGGTGTGTTTCGGCAGAGCACGTACAGACACGGTCTGGGCTGCTGGGAGCAGCTGGAGAGATCCTCGTTTGCATCTAACCTGGCTGTCAGCCTCTGCTGCTGCCCCAGCTGCAGCTTCACACCTCCAGCACTGCCTCGTTTTGCTGCCTGAACATGGGAATTACCTCCCCTCAGAGAGTTTCCCCAGGTTTCCATCACCTGGTGGTGCCAGACTGGAGATACGACTGCCTGCAGAAATGGAGAGAGGAGTGGGATGGGCCAGATGCTGAAATGCCAAGCCCGAGCTCCTCAGACCCAGCCCTGACCTTTGTTCAGGGCTGAAGCCTGCAGGTTCAAAGGGAAAACCTTTGGAAATGTCAGGGCAGTGCCTTTGTGTGGTCGTTCTGCTGCTCTGATCGCCCAAAGCAGCTCTGGGTGTGTCACACTGCGATTCCCACCCAGAGGGATGGAGCAATGCCAGCAATGCCTCTGTGTGTGTCTCCATGTCACTCGATGGTCCCACTCACCTTGGCATGCAGGCCAGAGGTTGTGGGAGAGGTTATGGAGGACAAACACGCCAAAGTCTGGCCACTTTGCCAAACTAACACCATTCTCCCTCTCCCCACAGTGGCTGCAGAAACCAAACCAACAAATTTTGTTCATCCTCCACCCGACCAAACCCCTCAACCCAGTGTTTGTGGTGCTGCTTTCAATCGCCCCAGTCCATCCCACTCTCCGGAACAGATCCTTGCTCCTACTTCGCTTATCATTTGCACACTGGGCAAAAATATTCTCCAACAAGCACTTGCTGTCCTGGCTGTTACTCACCAAGGGCCACACACCAACAGCTTTCCTCCCTCCTTGGACACAGGGAGACGCTTCCCCTGCAGCAGAGAGGAGCTGTCCACCCCTTCAGGGCTCTGGAAGCGGGTGGAGGAGGTTTCTATTCCCTGATCTGTGGGTGCAGCCCTCAGGACGCTCCACAGCCTGTGCACAGCAGGCTCAGGAGCAGCTCAGAGGCAGAGGAGACCAGTGGAGCCGAGGTGCTGGATCAGCAGGTGGTGCTCTCCCCTTCAATTAAGCCCCAGCCTGGCGTTTTTCCAGCGGGATTTCCTCCAGTAAAGACACCTCAGCCTAACACGAGCCCCCTCTTTGCCCTGCTGGGAGACTGAGCCTGCATCAGCTCAGAGGCTGGAGATGAGAGCTTTGCATGGAGCTCCCCATGGACAGCACTGCTCATTAACCTCCTGGAAGGAACTCTTGGAGGGCCGAAGACCCACCACAGGTGTGCTGAGCTCAGGGGATCATCCAAGAGGAAATGGTTTAACACACTGCTGGGAGCTGGCAGGAGTGCTTCAGTAGCCCCCAGACTCCTTGTCCAGCTCCAGCTTTCCCAATTGTTATCCTGGCTGGGGTCCAAGGCAGAGATTGCTCAGAGACCAGGCTGGTGCAGACGGTGCTAAATCATACACAAACTGTCCTCTGAGGGGCTCTGATTGACTGGGAAGCACCCCCTTAGCAAACAAACACCACCAGCTCTCTCCACGTTGCTCTGTGATTAGGCTCCATTTCCAAACCCTCCTCGCACCCCTCACTCAGGTCAGGAACTCTTGTCTTTGCTGGATGCCACAGCTGGAGAGGGGAGGAGAGGAAGCCAGCACATGCAGGCACTGCTGGAATGATTGCTGGGTCTCTGGGAGTGCTGGGACAACTCCAAATGGGGACTTCAGGATGACAAAAGTCACAGACCCTTTGTTTTTAGGGGTCAGGAGGCTCAGCAGCCAGGCCAAGCCTGCATCTCCCTCTTCCTTAATGCTCCAGCTGCATTGTTGGCACATCCTCTGCCCCATTTCCTGCTCTGCTGTCCCCACATTTTCCAGCACTGCTTCTCCAGACAGTTTTGGCTCTTACTTGAGAGAGAACCTTCTTCAAGAGCAGCTTGTGACACTCTGGGATTGCAACACAATGAACTGATAAAGCGAGACATAGAAGCGCATAAATAATCATAATATCTCACGTCCCAAGATCACACAAGCAATTTAGATTCTTTTTTCGTGTCCCGTTTATAAATATTCATTTCAGAGATGTTTTAAACCAACAGAGCCTGTTACAGAATTGCTCCAAAAGCTCCAGCCTGGCATTCCCAGGCAGTGTGGAGAGACTACACCTCTTTGCAGCCTCATCTCATCCTGGCAGGGTGAGCACAGCCCTGCAAATACCCACAGACTATGAGGGCACTGCACATAAGAACCGGCTCCTGTGGCAGCCGTGTCCCTTCCATGTCCCCATTCCCTGCTAGCTGGATGCTATTAACAGGAATCACGTCACCTTGTCTGGGTTTACCAAGCTGCCACTAAATAAAATCACTGGGATGTATTAAAAAACCCTGTTGTGTTCGTGCCTGGAGAAGAAAATTTAGTATGCAAACAGTGATAAATCCTCTGATGGTCACATTTATGTTTTTATCATGTAGTTAATCAGGAAGGAGTATGTTCAGTTTAGATACAGCTCCACTCTTTGCCTCTCTAATCCGAATCCCAGAAGGGCCTTATAAAACCATAATCTGCAATGCAAAATTGCAAAGCATATGGGAGTGTCTATAGATTTTCCAAATCACCTGTGCCCTAATTTAATATGAATAACAATTAGTTTACTCTTATCAGTTAATTGTGCCCCTTGTGGATTCAGCAACACTGCATCTCCTCACCGAGCGCCTTTGTCTGAACAAACTTTAATTACACTGCCGCTCTCGCCCGGCCCTGCTCGCGGCTCCGGCAACAAAGGTGAAATTGCTGCTAAACAAAACTCCCACCACCGGCAGGGAAAACGAGCAGGGAGCCAGCAGGCTGCCCGTGGAGAGGAGCAGACAGAGCAGCCCGGGGTTAATAGCAGGGAATGCAACTGCTCCAGCTCCGGCATCCCGCAGCATCCCCGAGCAGCATCCCCAGGAGATCCGCCAGCCCCAGGCAGCGCTGACAGCTCTGCTTCCCTCCCTGCGCTCCAGGCTGTGCCTCCTGGCCCTGGGCACCATCACCAGGACACTGGAGAAAGGCTTCATTCACCTCGAGAGCTGTGCTTAGCTGGAGATTGAGAATCAGGCACCGCGGTCCTGTTTCCAGCTCCGCTGAGGATCCAAACGCCAGGCGCTTAAATCCCAGCCCGCTTCCTCAGCCCTCCAGCCTTGGCACTGCTGGAGGTGATGGGCTGTGCACACACCCACTCTCCCAGCACCGAGGGACCAATCCTGCCCTGCAAACACCGCGACTGCCCCCAGAAGTGAACATTTACCTTTGGCACGGGAAATGCGTTTTCTTTTCGAGGTGCAGAATTCCCCCTTGGGAATCATACAACAACAACAAAAAAGAGCAGATTGAGGACGACTGTTCCTACTTCCATTTCAAACACTGCAGGGTTTTGCACACACACAGGCCTTCAATCTCAGTTACACCATCACCTTGGCAGCAAAATGTTGCCTTTGCACAGCAGAGGATGCAGGCTACAAACCCTTTGGCAGAGCTGAAGGAACAGGCCTGCAGCGCGGCAGATAACGCCTGTGGTGTGAGGAATGCTCCCATCCTGATCCATTCAGCCCAGGAATGCTCCCATCCCGCCCCATTCAGCCCAGGAATGAGATGCTGGAGCTACAGAGGGTGTGCACCTTCCCCTCCTTGCTGGAGGAGGCTCCAGCATCCTGCTGCTGCTCCCTCTCCCCGAAGGACTTTCGTCATTCTCGCTGCCTCTCCACAGCATAAAGTCCTGCAGATTTTTGCCTCACAGCCTCCAGAGCAGGTGTAAAAGAAGGATTCTCCATAATCTGTGCTGATCCCTGCTCCTGCCCAGCTCTGAGCACAGATGAGAAGGACACTCACCCTGCTCAAGTCAGGGAATTCATTACCTGCCACATCAAATATGCTCCTCACCTTTCCTCTGCCTGACCTCTGCTCCTCTCCAAAATGGGATATCTCCATCCTTACCAAGGAATAAGCTGCTGTGAATACTTAATTGCTTTTATTACACTCCTGTAATTGTTATCATGACCTTTCTATGGACTATTTTGATGTGCCTCTCACCAGGTCATTATTTCCGAGCCATAGGCTCCAGCAGAACAGAAACATTAATCTGCTACAGACAGCAGATCCAAAGCTCATGGTGTTTGATCTCTCCTGGTGAAAAACGAGGCCACAAGCTAGGCCAGGTTGAGCTCTGGCATTCTGGCAATGCCATGAAATCCCTGATTTTTCCCAATGGTTCCTCCCACCTCTCTTGGTGATCCTCTCACCAGCTTAGCAAGCAGCAAAGCAAAAGCCATCACAATTACAAATCTTAAATACAGCCAAGAGCAACTGGAGCAGAGTGAGCAGGGAGTCCAAGCTGCAGTGGCCAGGATAATTCTGCAGGCAGCATTAGCTGCTTCGACAGCAGAGTGAGTCACTCCCCCAGCTAATTCCCAGCTAAAGAGAAAAATCAGGCTTTGATTCTCCAAGGAGGTACGAGCAACAACACCTTTGCAGTTCTCATTTCTGCTCCAAGCCATCCCACACAGCACAATGCCAAACACACCAGGCACTGGGCAGGACGAGCTGGCAAGAGAGAACAGGGGCTGTCTTTTGACCATCTCATTCTTCTCAGAACAAAGCCATGGCCTGAGCAGGGTTGCTTTGGCTGAAGAAGCTGGAAATATAAACCCAACAAAAGCTCATCCTGCAGACCTGCCAGCTTTGGCAGCGTTCATGCAGGGCTGACAACCTCACCCTGTAAATAAATTGTTCCTGGTGAAAGCAGAGGAGCCATCTCATCCATCTCAGGTGCTGCAAATCCACTGCTGGCCTTTCTAAGAGACTGCACTATATTAAGGGAGCTGTTTAAATGGCTACCAGCTCACCAAAGAGCCTTTTCATAAACAGAAATGTAACATTTGTTAAGCTGCTGTGGCTGCCCCATCCCTGGAAATGTTCCAGGACAGGGCTTTGAGAAATCTGGAATAGTGGAAGGTGTCCCTGCCCATGGCAGGGAGTGGAACCAGATGACCAAACCCAAACCATTCTATAATTGGCTGACTTTCTAATTATTGACAATCCTTTCTTCCCTGGTCTCCCGGCTACTCATTCCTGTCTAGAAAGAGAGAGACAAATCTCCAGCCAAATGTGAGATAATGTCAGGCTCCCTCTGAGAACAGAGCACACTCCAGGGGAGGGACTGCCCCAGTCCTTGCAGGAAGAACTCCCCCAGAGCCTGGCTGCAGCCTGGGGGAGCAGGGACAGCAATCTCATCCCCATCTTCACTGATGACACTGATGCCTTGTTGGGGCTACCTAAAAACAGAGGCCAGACAGAATTAAGGAAATAAAAAGCTGTTCTATTTATTGAAGGGCCTTCAGGTACATTTAGGGCAGACAGAGCCCTCCCAGGAGCTACACCCAAAATGGACAGTGGGTCACGGGTTTCACACTTTGATAAGTTTGGTCCATTGGCATTTTGGGGGTTAATCTCCCAATTACAGCTTCAGGTCATGAAGTCATTTACCCCAAGTTTGCTCCCCCCAAGTCACTTTTGTTTCCATCTCTGGGGCCTGAGGCAGTGAGGTGTCCTTGATTGCCAGGCCTGGAGAGGAATTGTTGTGTGTGAGCAAACTGGGAAAGCAGCAGCTCCCACTGAGTGTGGAGTTTGGAGTTCTACACTAAAGAACTGTAGGGTCACAAACAGATGAAAAATAGAAAAGCTGAAATCCTAAGGCATCAGCACAGGCAGGGAAGGGCTCAGCACTTGGCACAGACACACCAAGGTGCTCTGTGCCTGCAGAACACAGCCCTGAGCTCACAGAGCATTTCTGTGCAGGGACGTGAGGGCTGGGGGCACTCCCAGCCAGCAGCAGCCTCTGCCAGGGAGCTCAGCCCAGCATTTCAAAGCACCACACCATTATAAAACCAACAAACTCCTAAATAACCTCTTTGTTGCTGGGTCTCAAAGCCCTTTTGCACAGCTGCTGCAGTGCCTCTGACACAGGCACAGACAGCAACGGGGCCGAGCTGCTCGGGCACAGGGACATTCTCAAACTGGCCCAAAGTGTGCCTAGAACTCAATAAACTTGCAAATGCCCAGTTTAACGTCATGTTGGCTGCTAACCCAGTTTCTCCTCCCCTCTCTGTTCCAAGAAATGCAGCTGTTCAGGGAATCAAATCATCAGGGCTCACTCGGAGCCTGGCTGGTCACGGCGCTTCCCTTCAGGCTCTGAACTGCAGCACCAGGACACCAGGCTCTGTTTCTGGGACAATCCAGCAGCTCATGTCTGTTCAGGTAAATTAAATATTGCCCTGATTGGTTCTGATACACACAAGCATCCCCCCGCCAGCAGCTGAGGAACAAACAGGCAGGACAGGAACAAAGTTCTTCCCTTGCGATGAAAGGAGCAAGTGCAAGGAACAGCCTGGAAAAGACACAAACATTTCTCATCTGTATGAAGCACAGCATCATTCCCACCGGGCAAACCACTTCCAGAAACACATCTGGATCAGCCACAGGGGGCTTTGTGCCCATAGCCACTCCTGGGAGTCCTTCCTGAGACCAGGCTCTGCACCCACACGCTCAGGGGCTGCTCTGTGCTCAGCCTTCCCTCACCTTTACAGCCTGGCCTCAGGTGGGATGGATTCCCTCGGCCCCGGCTGAGCAGCCAGAGCCTGTCAGGAAGCATCAGGCTCAGGGGCTCTCCTGCACTCAGCTCCATCCTGCTGCTGCTTCCCAGCTCCCAACAAACTCTCTCCACTCTCCCTTTGCAGCGCCCGCCTGCCCTCGGGCGACACTCAGGGTTTCATTTCCTAAATGCTCTGATTATTATTTCATGGGAAGCCAGCTGGAGGCCAGGCTGGGCGAAGTGGGGCTGCTTTTCAGGCAAACTGCTCGCTTGGAGGGCAGCACAGTAAAGCTGGGAGGGAAGGAAAATACTGGGAAGTATCGAAAAGCCTGGGATAGAGGATGATGTTTCCTCTCCTCTCCTCCTCATCCCTCACCACAGGGGTCAGAAAACATCTTCTGGTTTAGAACATGGATAAAGGAAAGGCTGAGTTTTAGAGATACCAAGATCATCCTTAGAGCAAGGCACCCAAAGTATGAATAATGGAAAAGTCTGTAGCAGCTCCACGTTTGAGTTTGCACAGACATTTGCACTTGAAGCAGACTCAAATCCCGCCGCATCACCCTGCCCTGATTGATTCCAGCATCCAAATTCCACACAGCACTGAGGGCAGGGAATCATCCCATGCAAACTAAGTGAAATATTAACTTATATTTGTAGATGACTTTTTTAAGTGTCTATGAAACACTACTCTGAAATACTGCCCACATCTTTCAGCTCTCCCCTGCTACACCCCCAGTCACACTCTCCATCTGAGCCCAGGCTGCATCTCGAGCAGCAGAACTGAGCACAAAAGTTTCATTTCTTTGATCCTAAGACTAAAACAGCTCAGGACACCTCTAAGAGTTGGATGCACAGCTCATCAGCTTCTGCCAAAAAAGTAAAGACCAGGTAAGTGATCCCTGCCCCAGAGCAGCATCCCCAGGGACCCCAAAGCTGTGGATGTCTGTCCTCTCCCTACAACTGATCCCTGTCCCTAATTTCCACTCCTTGCCCCAAAGCAGCATCCCCAGGGACCCCAAAGCTGTGGATGTCTGTCCTCTCCCTATGACTGATCCCTGCCCCTAATTTCCACTCCCGGCCCCAAGGCTGTGTTCCCAGGGACCCCAAAGCTGTGGATGTCTGTGCTGTCCCCCCAGCTCTGTTTGCTGGCCCTGGCTGTGGCCAGTGCTGGCGCTGGCAGGTCCCAGCTCTGACAGGAGCAGTTCTGCTCGGCACACTTGGGTGAGCAGCCCCTTCCAGCACAGTTTGTTATTCACATGCTCCGCCTGCTAATTGCTTTCTGAAATGGGCAAGGAACAGATGAGGAGCAGAATGCAGCTCCTGACAAATTCCCCGGCGCTGTAAATACGGCTCACCTTGCTGTAAACAAGGAAATGCTAAAAGAGAAGGAAAGCAAGAAAGCCAGAACGCTGAGCACAGAAAAAAGAAAATAAATCTCAAGCTTCCATGCTTCAAGGCAGCCTGCCCAGGGGTGAGGACCCCAATTTATTTGGTGTTTCACTCCAAAGGCACCTGAGAGCCCCAGGGGAGCACAGCTAATGCCAGCACAGCTACAACCCATTCCAGCAGAGCTGATTAGTGCCCAGCAACCTCTTTGTCTGGCTGAAGATACCCCGAATCAAGGTCTCCCAGGCAGGCTCTCTGCCTTCAGAACTAAATCCTAAAGAATGGGAGCAAGGCAAGGTTTAAAAACAAAGCAAAGGACTTTATTTCCTTCAGGCTCTGAGTATCTCATCAGTTCAGAGAGGCTTCTGCACCTCCCTGTGCAGAGCCCCACCACAGGATCTGCTGCCTCTTTGCAGGTGTTATGTCTCTGCTATTTTAAGGAAAATATAATTTGCTCTTAAAGATAATGAGATTTAAAATTAATAAACTTGGGGATTTAAGCTCTCTGGGTTGTGAATCCACAAGCAGCACTTTCAACACACTTCCAGATTTCTCCTGGACAGCCACAAGGCCTTGAAGGTTTTTTTAAACTCAAAACTTCAAGGTTCCCACATTTCCAGGAGCAGGGGCTCGACAGGAAAACATCAAATACCATCAGATTCACAAGCACGTGGCAAAAATTGAGAGCACTGGTGTCTAAACACCTGAAATTGGTGACTAAACTCTTGTGCAGTGATAGGGTCCAACAGTGTGAGTTATCCACTCCAGAGGAAAACACATTTCCGTTCTAGATGCAGAAGAAATACAAACCCAGCTCTCATTCTTTTGGGGATGGAAGGTGCTGGAAGCCCTAAAATTATGGGCTGCAAAGAATGGGAAACTCGAGAGTGACAGATAAATGGTTTCTAGGGTTCCTTGTAGAAAGACAAGTAGGAGAGAACTTGCACGTGTGGGAAAAGAACTCTGCCACTGTTTGGGGTGCGAGGACATCAGCTCTGATAGAAGATCTCAAACGAAGTCAAGCAGATTAAGGAAAACGACCATGGAAATTTGAATTCACAGGATCGTTTTTCTGCAGACAGATGGTCATTTCAGCTTTCTATTCTCTAATCCCTTGTTCTGCCAAGCAAACATCCTAAATCCCAGATAATGTAGGTTTTACCATCTCGTGCGTCTCCCCCAGCATTAAGGCTGGCCCCAGAGATAGGATACATATGCTGGAACATCTGCATGCCCCTGGAATTTACAGGCACAGGATTCTCCTACCTGGACCCAGGACAAGCCATCCTGGCCTCCAGCCCCAGCAGGCAGCACAGGCCCCTGCTAAAGCAGCCTTTTCCAGCCATCCTGGGTTAAAGGGAACTTTTCCTGGATATGGCCTTTCCCTAGGAACTGCTCCAAGTCCAAAACCAGACATGAAACTCTGCTGGGAAAAACCCAGGCTGCCAGACCGAGGCAAAGGAGCTGATATTTGAGGGAAGAGGGAGAGGAGCAGGAGACTGATGAGGGCTTGGTGCTCAGAAATTCATTCCCAGTTTCCCTGTTTGTCAGCTCAAGTGATTCACTGAAGCAGCTCCTGAAAACTCACCAAGGGCGTTCACAATTAAACAGATATTGAGCTGAATTTCATGAAATATGCATATTGTTTGCTTTCAAAAAAGCTGTTTAGATCAGGCCGTGAAAAGACCAGAAATTGAGAATTAGAGCAACAATCACTCCCCAAGTACCCTCTAATGAGCTCCGGGTGGGTGTGCAACAAAGGGAGAGTCTGGAGGAGCTCCGGGAGGGATGCACTGGACACACTCTGCTGGAGCTGAGAAATGGGCCAGAGCTCTTGGAACCAGCTGTAGGTCCAGCCTGGCTTCCTCACAGGGCAAAGTCTGCAAGGATGAATTGCTGCAGCACAGAAATCACACCTGCATTGTTAATGATGGTCACAGCAGAGGCCCCAGTGGGATAGCTCAATAAATGCACTTTTTAGGTGCTCCAGAGGCAGAGCAAGCCTTTGGGAGCCCAGGAAGTGTGGAAGAGCCCCTGGCTGGGGAACAGGGCCCCTCCAGCCACTCTGTGAGAGCTGAGCTTGGGGACAGGGGGAGGACGTGGTGTCCCTTGCAGGGGCAGGGCCACCCTGGCCCCAGCACTGGATGCTCTTCCCTGCTGCAGCAGCAGCACTGGGTGTCCCTCATCTGAGTGTCCCTCATCTGAGTGTACCTCATCCTCCTCCCACACCATCCCTGACTAGGAAGAGTCACCTTCCTCTACTGCAGCCTTCCACAGGGCAGGGTTTGGGATTTCTACCTGAGAACAACCTCCCTGACCTGGAAATATCCTCCCTGACCAAGAACACCCTCCCTGAGGTTCCAAAGGAGCCCCTGGCACCCGAAATTGCTGCTGCTGTCTCCCATTCCGTGCCTAATGGCTCATTGTTTGTATTCATGCGCGAGGAGTAAATTCTTCATTATTGGAGAGAGATCTGACATGTACAAACAATTGGAGTAAATTGATTGTATTTTCCAAATCATCACACAGACTCTAATTCTATCTGCAAGGCGCACTAATTTGCACTAGAATTGCCTCCTAAATTAGGAATTAGAGCTTTTGACAGAGAAGAGCAATGGCTGTCCTTGTGTCACAAGGCTGGAAGGCTGCAGGTCCCTTCCCAGCTCACACCAAGGAGCCTTTTCGTCCCTCAGAATTTACTGATGGGTGGTGAAGGAGACAGAGCACTAAAGGAGCTTTTGAGGGACGAAAGGAACAAACTGTTCTTTTAAAAATGCATAACGTGTTTAAATAAATTCGGAAGTATTTCAATTCTAGTTCCATACCTTTTTCTCACGCTGGAATTCCCTTGAAATCTGGACATAGAAGGCTTTGCACACCTTTTCCTTGAGTGGGGATGCTCAGTAGGGAGCAGCACTGAAAATCAGGTCTCAGCACACGCAGAGAGTGGATTTGTTTGTGCAGGAAGCAGAGGACAGGGTGCCCTGTGCTCTCCCAGACATGAGGTCATCTGTGCCAGCCCCCGAGGATGGCAGGGAGACAAAATCGTTGAGTTCACTTGAGTCATGCACCCAAAAAGCGTCTCTGTCTGCAGGAAGGGAAGGGATCAGGGCGTTCTGCACTTCCCAAAACACCAGACACGAGGTGTGTGTTTCTCACACCTCACCTTCTCCATCCCAAACACGGACTCCTCCTTCTGCTTCCAGTCCTCACTCGCTCCTCTCTTGAGGGAGGGGAGCAAATGCTGAGGTAGAATGCAGGCAGATTGTAAATTCTGAATATATAACTCAGGTCACTCTGTGGGTGGTGGAACCACAAACCCCTGAATTTCCCATGGAAATGGATGGAAGTTGAGGCACAAAGCCTGTTCCTGGGACATCTGGGACATTTGGGATGTCTCCCACACGGATCCTGGTTTCTTGGAAGGGTGACCTTACCTTCAGCCCAGTGGGATTGACACCCTTTTCTCTCCCACCCTTTTCTCTCCCACCCTTTTCTCTCCCACCTGTGTCTAAAAAGCCTATGGAAATACAGAATTAACACCCCTTTCTCTCCCACCTGTATTTATGAAACTTGGAGAAATATCGGATTCTACCGGTCCCCTCCATCCTCATCGAGTCCTCTTTGAGATTGACACACACCAGAGAAATTTCTTGGAAATCCACAAATGGTTCAAAAGCTATCAGAGAGCCAAAGAGAGTGGCATCTCAAAGGCCCCTGTCTTGTTTGAAAACCCAAGGAAAACCATCTCAGAGGAATAAATATAATTATCACCACAGCCCAGAGAACGCTCACAACTTAAGCAGGACCCGACACAAAGGAATAGATAAATAATGGAGAGGGAAGGGGGAAGCCAACCCTGCATCTCTCAGATATGCAAAACCACCCAGCCAGACCCCAGGGAGCCAGAGAACTGCCTTTGTACAGGAATGATTAAAGGCAAAACAAACACCACTGAGTTTTTTCCCCCCTTTGCCTTTCAGCTCCAGCAATTACAGAAACTTAACCTGAAGCACACTCTGTGTGCAACCAGTTGATCTGCAGAGCTGTGTGAGTTCTGGATTTCCAGAGAGTGATTCCTGCATGGAATGTGTTGTAGGCTGACAGGACCCGTGGTTCCTCCCTCTGCTCAAGAGCACAGATCTCCTGGGATGAATGGCAGAGCCCTGGAAGCCGCCCCTGAGGTCGGTCAGGACTGCCAAGGCATTACCAGCACTCTGGCAGCCTCTCTCCAGGACACACACCAAGCCACTCAGACCCTGAGATGAGCCAAGACAGTAATTTAGGAAAGGAGGAATTTCACCTCTGCAAAGTGTTTAAATTTGCCTTTGGTCCTGTGCCACCCACAGTCTGTTTTCAAAATCATTCTGTGTGAGCACAGAGCAGCCTCGCTCCTCTTCACAACTGCCATGGCCACTCAACTTTGTGCAAACGAGCACACTCAAAAAAAGGGGGTTCCTGGCTTTTAATTATTTTTATATTTCGAGGGTGCATCCCCAGGGTTTTCCCTCTGCCCACAGGCACGAAGAAATGAGAGATGACGAGAGGAGTAGAGAAAGCAGGAGGCTGAGAAACAAATCACAGAATGAAAACAATGTCATTCCAGGAACCAGAGCTTTGAATGAGGAAACCAAACGTGAGAACCCAGGATCATGGACCAGAACCAGAGCTTTGAATGAGGAAACCAAGGTGAGAAGCCAGGGTTATGGACCAGTTCAGCAAGCTTAGAGCAGTGTGGGTGCTCCCAGGTGACAGGAGAGGCTCACTTTATCTAGAACAGCTCCAGCCCTGCCTCTCAGGTGCACAAATGCAATGGAACACCCCCAAGCACACTCAGAACAGTGCACCTGTATGAATGTGAAGGTAAAGGATCAGTGAGTTGTGGGGTGAAGGTTTTGGTGCCTTTATTGCCTGTGAGCAGCTGGGCTGGCTCAGGATCCTGCCCTGCTTTGTGCAGGCACAATGTTCCACATTGTCCTGGAAACTTGGTGTGAGTCAGGCTGGGAGAGCTGCTGCAGCACCCTGGAGAAAGATCCCTGGAGAAAGATCCCTGGAGAAACAGCCCTGGAGAAACAGCCCTGGAGAAACACTCCTGGAGAAACATCCCTGGAGAAACACTCCTGGAGAAACACTCCTGGAGAAACATCCCTGGAGAAAGATCCTTGGAGAAACAGCCCTGGAAAAAGATTCCTGGAGAAACAGCCCTGGAGAAACACCCCTGGAANGCCAGGCTGGGAGAGCTGCTGCAGCACCCTGGAGAAACATCCCTGGAGAAAGATCCCTGGAGAAAGATCCCTGGAGAAACAGCCCTGGAGAAACAGCCCTGGAAAAAGATTCCTGGAGAAACATCCCTGGAGAAAGATCCCTGGAGAAACAGCCCTGGAAAAACACCCCTGGAAAAAGATCCTTGGAGAAACAGCCCTGGAGAAACATCTCTGGAGAAACAGCCCTGGAGAAACATCTCCAGAAAAACATCTCTGGAGGAACACTCCTGGAAAAACATCCCTGCCCCCCTCCAGCACAGGGAAAACTGGCCCTGGATGCTCCTGTGAAGAAAGCAGCTGTGATTTGTTATTTTTGGGGTGGCTGCTGGGTTTGGGGGTTGTTATTCAGAGCTATAATGATGAGTTTGGCTTCCCTTCCCACCTAACTGAATTCTCCAGGGTTTATGTTGCCAGTCCTCTCCTAGAGGTGCCCAAAACTGGAGGCAAAGTGGGGCTGGTGCTGCCCTCTGCTCAGGCTCACCTCTGGCAGGAAGGGTGAGGCCGTGGCTGAAACTCTGTGTTTTCTATCACAGCAATCTCTACACAGCAAGAGGGGAAGGATTTACAATTATCATTTATAATTATAAATGCAAATTTTACTCCAAAGCAGTTTTCCACACAGTCACTTTGTATTTGGGGCAAAGAAACACCTTTGACTATTGCTAATACCACACCCTTCATGCAAAACTGCATTTTTGTGGGCAGGCAGAGCCAAAGCAGACTCCATGGAAACTCCAAAAATTTCAAATCTAGCCCCTTCTTTTCAAAAAAGAGGTGGTGTGAAAATACAGCTTTGTCTTACACTGTAAGACAGAAATACAGCCACAGTTTTCCCTCCCAAATGGTCTTTTTAAAATAAAACCACCTCATCCATTTCATAAAAGCAACTCATTTTAAAATAGCACTACTTTGGCATTAAAAATGTTTCCCCTTCATAAAACAGCACTGCCACATTTTTAATATAAGAGCAATTCATATCAGCTAGAAATATGCTGGAGCTGATACTTAAAGGGATATTAAAAATGTTTCCAAGGCACAGGAGCTATTCAAAGGCATCCTTCCCCCTTTTTCTCCCCACATGGGGGATAAAATAGCTTTTAAGAAAGCTGACAAAGGGTTTTCCTTTTTACTCACAGTTGTTGCCCATTTTTCAAGCAGGATTCTACAAATCCTCTGTGTCCAGCCCAACAGGAGATGCAGGTGTGGAGTCCAAGCTCAGGAAGTTTGATTTCCTCTCTGGAGTCCAGTTCCTGGTGTGTCCACCCAGATCTGTGATGGTTAATGGGCACTTTCAGGTCTGACATCAACAAGGGAACCCTAAATTTGAATTCCAGATCACACAGAAAGAGCCAGGCAAGTGGAATTTCATGTCCTGCTCCTTCAATCAGCCTCCTGGACTCTCAGAGCCCAAATTTGAGCAGTGTTGTGCTGACAGGCACTGGCACACACACACACATTTGGCTGGAAATCATGGCCTATCCTTCCCTTTCCTAAGCAGCAGGAGGTTTCATTAACTAAAAGCAAGTCATTAGGGAACAAAAAAAAATTTAAAAAAATAGAGATAAGAAATGGGAAATCCAAAATAATTGCGTTCGTTTTCCAACAGTGCTGCAGTCAGATGCACTGAGGAACCCTGGCATGAAATAAATGTGGAAATAAGAGAGTTCCCCTCTGCTGCCAGCTGGCTGCAGAGCTCCTGGTGCTGACAGCAGTGGGATATCTTTGGGTTTGAGTTTGGTCAAGCCACGTGTCCAGGACAATCCTTGCTCTTGCCACACAGCTGCTGCTCCCTATCAGCCTGGGGTTCCTTCATAGATCATTTCTTATTCATATATTAGATGCTTCAACTCCTCCATACTCATGAAAAACCCCCTCTTTGGGTTCATCTTGCTTGCACAAACCTGCCTGTGAAACCTCCATTCCCTGGAGCCAAATCCTGTTGTTGTCCCTGTCCCACTCAGCTCTGCAGGGTTCTTGGCTTGGACTCCCCACACCCAGCACCAAACCCAAAACTCCTTTTTTCAACACCATTTTAGCCATCCCTCACCATTCTGGCTTGGATTTTAGCTTGTGCAGGGTCTCTCCAAGCCAGGGAGCACTTTTGAAGCCACTTGGTGTTGGAGAGAATGGTTGATGAGTGTAGGGACACAAGGAAGGGGAAGTTACAGCAGAACCAATTTGCTGTGTGGCTGTAGATGGAACACTGGGAACACACAGGACCGAGGTAAATCTGACCAATTTGCCCCTGCAATGGTAAAAAACTTACCAAGGGAGGAGAAAAGATGTTCTGTCAGCAAACTGGCACCTCTCTGCTCCATAAATCCCTGTGTCCAGAGGCTCCCAAACCTTGCTCACATCCCTCTTCCCCTCTGTGGGGCTGGCACAGGAGTCCCACAACTGCAGATTGAGGAAGGACCAGTTAAACTTTCCCTCATCCTGCCTGGAGAAGAGGCAGGGATCACTGCCACACAGCTAAATGCCCAAATGCTTCTTCCCTTGCCTCATCTCCTTTGTTTTCCAAAGCAGTGGGACAAAGCTGGCTAGACGGATATTTCTGATATTTCTTTTCCCGGTGGGTGGAACTGGAAGCAGAAAGCAGTGAAGTGCTGTGCCTGAGGCAGCAGATCAAGTCAGAGGCAAAATGAAAAACCTGTGTGTGACCCAGGCTGGTTTGATGATTGCCCACCTGACTGTGCCACCTCCTGCTTGATCTGCAGCACTTCCACCTCCCAGCACCCGCCGTTTGTTGCTTTTACTCAGCAGTGGAGAAGCAAATATTTATAAAAGGGCCCCAGCGTTTGCCAGGTGGGGATTGTGCATTAACGAGGAGGGGATGTGGATTTTATCAGGCAGGGATGAGCTTTTGAGGAACTGGGGGAGAGGTGTTCATTAGCTGGCAAGATGCATTCCCAGGCAGCAGCAACGTCCCCCTCTCCATCAGCAAATCACACCTTTTGCAGCAGGATTAGTTGATGCCTTTAATGATAATGTAAGAAGATTACACTTCCCCTTTCTCTTCACGATTCAAAGCCCTTAAATACAGAGAGCCAGCGATATTTCTTGAAATATCACGGTGGAATTACCACCCTGCTCACACAGAAGGCTGGAGAGGCCATCAGAGCAGAACAATGCCTCAAACACGTTCCTACAACAGCTCAGTGAGGGAAAACAGGAGCAGGTGAACACCTCAGGTCCCATCTCGTGGTGCAGGGCCAGTGCCCAGGAGATCTGGGATGCTCCTTGGGATGGAGAATCCAAACACTGAGCTCCACCCAAGCATTCCTTCTGGGATGTTTGCAATTGGAGCCAAACTGAGGAACACGGCCACAAATCCTGGGAATTGGGAAACAGGAGAATCCCATCCTGCTTTGCCCCTGCCAGCTTCTTCCAGTGGAGGGGTTTGCAGCTTTAAGTGCTGGTATCCAGGGGATATTTATATTGGGAGATGCAAATTAAGGAACATTTCTCTAACACAGAAAGCTCTAATTAACAAATAGTCCATCCAGGCTCACTTAAATATTTAAATGATCTGACAGAGCTGAGCAGGGCTTGCAAACTGAGCTGCAGCATTTTTTTTTTTTTTAAAGCAGGAGGCCTCCACTCTGGGAGTTTAGGGACAGGGGAGCTGGAACTAAACCCAAGGGGATAAAGATGAAACCAAAGGTGTAACAGAAAATTGGCAGTGGATGGGAGGGGGGAGTTTTCTGTGAATTAAATGATTCAATTTAGGTCCTGCTAAACTTCCCCCAGGCTCTAATCCTCTGCTAAGGAACATGAAAGCCCTGTCCTTTGTTTGAGCACCCACAATTGGGGTTTCTCATCCACCCCCATCCCCAATTTGTCACCAGGGAAAGGTGGGATGGCACACAGGGTGGGCAGCTTTAATCAGTGCCCTTCTGGAGGGATGAAAGGCTGAGCCAGGAAAGCTCTCACAGGATTTGTGTCTTCCTCAGCCCCAAAGCAGTGGTGGGACTGTTTGTGGCTCATGAAACACCCAGCCCTTCCCATCTCAGGGAGATAAGGACACCCCAAATACCAAGAGAAGAGCTGCTCATGGGGAACTTCAGAGAAAGAGAGAAATCCTCCTTTTCTCTACCTTTTGTACCTGTTTTTACCATTCTTTATATGAGGCATTGCCCTCTGTTCTTGAAGAGGGTGACTTAGAGGTGAAGAAAGTTCTTGATTTCTATGGGACTACAGAGGGTTTGACATTTTGCCAAGTCCTTTTTAATTCTAAGATTTCCTTTGGTTTCACCCTTCTGAAGTCCCCCAGGATGGATTTGTGAGGCAGCAGGGACAGGCACAGAGCTGGGTCCTGGCACAGGAGATGGGTTTGTGCCCTGCCCTTTGCTCCATCCCATCCCTGGGCCCAGGAGAGGACAACGTTTGTGCTTCCCAGCCCAGGGGAATCCAGAAAAGGGGACCTGAGAAAAGGTTTTCCTGGAGAGGAAATAATGGGGAAAAAAAAGGTTGGAGATGTTTTGCTGATTCCTCTTTGCTCAGAGTCCCAAAGCTGCTGCTGGCCTGGGAGAGTGGGGCAGAGCAGGATGTAAAAAAGGGCCCTGATTGCTCCTTTGTGCACACCTGGAGGGCTTTGATCTCCCTGGACACTGGGATTCCAGGGATGAGATTGCATTTCCACTGAGGGATGGAAGAAGCTGATATCAGGTTTTCTCGAAGCTCAGCAAACTCACAGGGGATTGTGGTTAAAAAATAAACCAAATAAAAATAGTTCCTACCAGAGCACCTGGAATAAACCCAAGCTCAACAAAGGATCTCATTTCTGGGAACCAGACAAGTTTATATTTAATTTCATATCATTCATCTTCCCTCTTGCTGTACCTCCACCCATGTGTTTCTGCTGCTCCCTGAGCCAACAGAATGAATAAAAATCCCAGGTTGAGCCTTTATTAGCGTGTGTAATGCAAGTCAAGCTGCTTTGAACATCCTCTTGTTGGGTATTAATGCAGCATGCCATTTGTTACACGAGTATTTTGCTGTGGCAGACACAAAGTGACATTTATGGGTCTATCATGAGAATGAATTTCACCATCCATTAAAATGATGTACAGGTAAACACTCCATTCATTTTAAATCCAGGAGCTTTGGTTCTTTCTCTGCTCTGCTGGATGGGTCCATCAATACAACCACTATTAGCCAAACTATTTGCTGTGAAGTGAGAACGACTGAAAATGTTACAGGCCTGTAATTAAAGGGGTTGTAGCTTGAAGGGAGAGGAGAGGAATGAAAGTTATTGGTGAACTCTGCTCTTTTAGATCTGGGATCTCTGGAGCTGGAAAGGCACTGCCCCATTCCATCAGCAGGAGACACCAGCCCAGGGCCAGATCCACAAAACATTTATCTAAAATTCAAATTTAAAAAAGGCCACTCGCTGGAAAATCTGTAAATCTGGCTTTACAAACCAGTCTGTGGGGTGCAGGCACTAAAGGAAGGCAAGAAGTGCAAGCTCCTGGCACTGTGGCCTCAGTGTCAGTGAAGCTGTCCCTTTGTAGGGCAGGTTGGTGTCACCCAGTCACCACCTCCCAGCCAGGAGCTGGCCAGAGCTGAAAGAGCTCAGTTACCATCAGAACTTATCACAATCAGTGCCTTCAGTTTTAGCTTTCATATCCATCAGGTTCTGTGCTGCATTGGTGTGTGACTGTGAACTTCACCTAGAGAGTCAGCCAGCTCTCCTCTCAGCTC
>VYXF01002800.1:1656-19308 GCA_013397295.1 Polioptila caerulea | reverse complement strand
AGATTTCACCACCCCCCAGCCCAGCTCCAACAGAGGGTGATCCAACACCTTTTTTTGGTTACATTTTGCACTGCAACCCCTGACAGAAGGGCTGGGCTTGCTCTGTCCCCTTTGCTTGTCAGCCCTGCCCTTTGGAATGTGTTGCCAAGCTCAGTTTGAACAGTCTCAAGCAAAATTCTGGTGCAGTGCTGGGCTCCCTCGGCCTGAGCCACATCTGGAGGCCCTGCCAGGGTGTAATTACACAGCATTAATTAGTCAGGCTCCTCAGGGTGAGTTAAGCAGGAGCTGCATCACAACCCAGCACTGAGGGGTCACAAAGATGCTCCCGTCCCCACAGGATGATGCAGCAGCTCCCCAAGCACAGCCAGCTCCCTCAGCTGCTTCCTGCCAGTGACATTCCAGTGACAATCCCAGTGACATTCCCAGTGACATTCCAGTGACAATCCCAGTGACCATCCCAGGGACCATCCCAGTGACATTCCCAGTGACAATTCCAGTGACATTCCCAGTGACATTCCCAGTGACCATCCCAGTGACAATCCCAGTGACATTCCCAGTGACAATCCCAGTGATATTCCCAGTGACATTCCCAGTGACCGTCCCAGTGACATTCCCAGTGACTGTCCCAGTGACAATCCCAGTGACCATCCCAGTGACCATCCCATTGATCATCCCAGTGACAATCCCAGCAGTTCTGTTCCTAAAACAAGTTGCCAGAGTTTTCCACACTCACCTGTTGCATTTCCATGAAGTTTTTCCTGCCTTTGTGACTATTTTGAGCCTCTGAATCTCTAATTCTGTCAGCTTTTAGCTATGGGTGTCATGGTTAACCTGGTGCTGACACCAGCAGAATAGAATTGGTCACAGCAAAACAGGTGCCCACCAATCAAGAGAATTAAAGGCTTCTCTATCTCATTTTTAATTCCAGTGGCTGCATTTCCAAAGTCTGAATATTTCTAACTTGAGTCTATGATTTATCACCTGCAGTCTCCTATTCATCCAGTAAGAAGCAGAGAATTTAGAAGTTATGGCAGGAAAACTTCTAAGAAAGAAATCTTTCAGGATAACATTCTTCAAAATATGTGGGGGGAAAAAAGGATGTAAAAAAATCAACGCAAAAAAAAAAAAATATTTCCAAGTAGGATGCATTATAAAATGCTCTTAGAGGCATCAGCAGGTCTAGGATTCCCATAAATAAGTTTTCCATAATCAGTCAGCATTTAATTAACACCCAGAAACTGCCTGACAGAATCTAAATGGAATCTTTAAGGCACTTAATTTAGAAAGTGTTGCTGAAATGTATTGCAAATGGTTCTCCTGGCCGGTTGTTTCTCTCCCACTGATGCAAAAGCTTTATCTCAAGGGCAGCTTGTCTGCCGGAGTTTGGGCAACTTGAAAAGCTACAATTCACTTTCAAAGTGGATCTGTTTAATTCATCCTCCCCGTCCTCTCAATTACAGCCCCTTCCCTGAGGAAAGGCACGCCAGGAGAACCCGTCAGCTGAGGCTGAAACAAGGAAGCAGAAGGCAAGAGGGTATTTCCCAAAAAGTGCTGTAGGAATAATTACTGAGCCTGCACAGCTCTTGTTCTATCACACAAATTATTTTCAGAGTAATCCTCGCTCTGCTTGCTGATTTCTGTTCACATTCACGTGTGTCTACAGCTGCCTTTGTACCAGCTAAGCTTTGCCTTTGATCTCTTTATTAGCAGGGGTCCTTGGGAAGGTGTTTTGATTAAAAAACATGCCCTGGAAAATGTTCTGTTGCCAAATCAGTCCTGGCGTGGCAGTTTGCTGAGTGAGGGTTAAAGATTGGCACTTCTGGGGCAGACCAGGAGAGATTTGCTGGAATTTTCAGTGGAGGAGGGAGAAGGGTTTGATTTGTCTGGAGAATCTCACCAAATCCCACTCAAAACCCTCCAAACGTGGTAAAACCAAACGTGGAGGGAGAAGTGCAACCAGAGGAGCAAGGATTCCTCTCCCAACATGATTGCACAGCCTCCAGACTGGGGATTTCAGAGATTCCTCCACTCACCTTTGGCATCTCTGTATTTCACAAATAGGCCACGATGGGTTTTTCCTTCCCCCCCCATTAATTTGCTCAAGCATCACTCTGTGGTTTCTCATTCTCACACAGGTGCAAACCTGGAAAAATCACATTTCTTCCTGGATTCTCACTGTCTCTCCCACATTTTGACCCGAGTGAGACACTCAGACCCCTCTGCACTGTTTAGTGATTCCCACTGCTGTGGAAACCTCTCCTTTGAGCTGGGGAGGGCCAGGGGAGGAGCAGCTGTAGCAGAAATGATGAGTGCTGAAGCCCCACAGCTCCTGTTTCTCCATGGAGGGCCCTGCAGCAGGGTTAGCCCAGTGAACAGAAATTCCAGCTGACATGGCTGCAGCTCGGTCCCAAAATAGAAGATTTACAGAGCTCCCCCCTGGGCTGAAACAGCTTTTTCCTGAACAAATGGTGTTGAGTGGAGGGGTCAGGACAGCAAAGCAGCGTGGCCAGAGTGACCCTTCCCACAACAGGGGGCTGGAAATGGGCTGGGGGGGATCAGCCTCCTCCAAGCCCCATTCCCCAGAGTCATCCAGGCTGGAAAACACCTCCAAGACGATCGAGTCCAGCCTGTGACTGGCCACCACCTTCACCAGCCCAGGGCACTGGGCGCCATGGGGCTGGCTCATTGTTTTAGCAGCCATCCTTAGCTCTGCCAAATCCTGCTCTGGTGTGCATTTTAAACGCTGTGTCCTTCTCATACTGACATTTTGCCGATTTCCCACCTCACCTGCAATTCCCACCGCACACAACCTGTGCACTGGAGCTCTTCTGCACCATCCAAGGCAGGTGAGACACAACAATTTGACCCCAACAAAGCACATTTAACTCTTTGGCGGAGCTCAGAGCAGCTCCCCGAGGTGTCCCACGCCCGTGGCAGAGTTCAGGCTGTTCTCCTGTCACAAACTGCCTGTCCCTGTCCCTGTCCCTCCCCAGCTGTCACCTCCCAGAGAAGCAGGCCCAGGCTGCAGCTGGTGCTGAGCATTTCCAGGCAGCTGTGCCCGGCCCATTGTTCCCTGTGCAGACAAGGGATGTTTGCAAATGTGTTTGAATTCCCCCAGCCACAGAGGATGCAGCCATGCCAGGTTTTTCGCTGATTGTAACGGGCACGAGATAATTCACACGTTATAAAGATCGGCTTACAATGAAGAATGATTGTTCTTTAGCCTGGTAAGGAAGGGTTTGAGAAACAGCCATTTCTTTTTTTGTGAAGCTCAGGCATTCAAAGCCATTCACAAAATGGCTACAAATAAGAAGGCAGCAGCATCAGCTGAAAGAAAATGCTCTTGGGGAGGAATCATCTCATACTGGCCATGTGTGTTTTTCCATTTTTTTTTTTTTTTTTTTTGGGCAGCAGGATATGAGACGCTGCTTGGAGCATCTCCCTGCCACTGGAAGCAAAGTCAAGACTAATCTCAGCCTGTGGGCTCGGTCTGTGTGCAGCTCTTGCTCCCAGACTCAGCAAAGCCTGGCAGAACAGAGCCAAATGTCCACCCCCGGCTGTTCCAAAGGCTGCTCCCAGCTCAGAGCATCTCCTGCTGCTGGGAGCAAAGTCAGCCCTGGTCCCAGCCTGTCTGCAGAGCCCCTTCACAAACTCGGGCCAGGCTGAACGTCCAGCCCAAACTGCTCTCAAAAACCTCTCCTGGCCAGGACAGAAGGGGAAAGTGCTGTCACAGCCGCAGGGTGCAGAGGGGACATGGCAGTTCAGAGCACGGGGCACTTTTTGTTATTTTGGAGCCGACTCCATCTCCCCCCACTCCCCTCCCGCAGCAGTCTCACCTCACCTGAGCAGGCAGGGATGTCAGCAGGAGCCATTCCCTCCCCAGGGCTGGCTGCTCACTAAAAGACATTTATAGGCGGTGCAAAAACCCAGAAAAGTGGCTCAGAAAGCTTCTGCAAGAGGAGGGTCAGCACAATCACCCTGGGATGGAACCGTGCTGTGCCCCAGGCTGGGAGAGGGGCAGAGTGTCCCTGCATCACTCAGGGATGGAGGCACCCAGCAGCTGCCAGGGCTGGGTCCAAACTCACCATTTACAGCACAGACAAAAAGCTGTGGCCCCAAAAAAGTGCCAAGCTCGCAGTTACATGACAGAAAATGCCACCTCACCGCTAATTAATTCAGTTCTGCAGAGCTTTCCAAGAGCCTCACATAAAAGGTTCCAAACAAATGCGAGGCATTGTTAAGAAAGCGCTCAGTCTTTTTAACAAATTAATTAATTTGTGGGGTTTCCTTGATGACAGCCATTATCTAATGGAAATGAAAACACCAGATCAAACAGACATAATCCATTCCACAGCCAATCCAAGAGGAGGGAGCGACAGGGAAGTGTCTTGAGGGTTTAGCAGGGGAGCACCAAACAAACAGGCAACCACATATGTCTCATTTCATTTAATATCTGCTATCTGCGTGTGAATAAACATTTCATATCACACCTTTTGATGGCTGCCACAACAATATCTCAAAGAGAGAGCTCCTTCTTCACAGGGAAGGGAAGCTGCTCTCGTGTGAGAAGAGGGAGATGAAAGACAGCTTTGCAATGTAGCTGCAGCACAGCCCCAGACCTTTTGAACTGTTAGGATTTATATGTCATTAAATAATTAACTCAATGATGCGTGAGGGAAAGTGATGTAAAAGACCTCAATTAATTGCTTTCATTGCAGCAGGCACCAGGTCCTCGTGATGAGATGTAAGCAGGGTGAACTTTGTTTCGGAGATTGCCTTTTAAATGCACTCATAAAAAAAAGTGAAAAATGCTCGTTTGGATGTGACTTTTGTTTGCTGGATTTTTAATTTTTTTTTTTTTTTGCAGTGTCTTTGCCTTAAATTAACTGACATAATCAGATGCCANCTCGTTTTGGTGTGACTTTTTTTTTCTGGATTTTTTAAATTTTTTTTTTTTTTGCAGTGTCTTTGCCTTAAATTAACTGACATAATCAGATGCCAGGCTCAGCCCTGCCCTTGTACCATTGGCTTTGTGCTGTTCTCTCTCTCCTCATGAATTCCAGGGACAGTGAGAGGCAAAGCAAGCCTGTCTGAACTATGGATTTTTAATTAATTTATCTGCTGCCTTTTATCTTTCAGTATTCACAGGCTGGTATAAGCAATTTGGTTTAAACTGCCTGCTGCATTCTGCCACCTCTCTTGGGATTATCCTGTAGTCTAATAGGATATAATTCCTGATTGTGTCAAACTCTCAGTGCTTTATTTAATCCCGCTAGTTTTTTTCAGACTTTTCTGCGTCACCCTTAAACCCTTTCCTATCCTGCTGCTCTCAGCCTCTGACAGATTTTTCCTGCAGATTCTGGAAGGAGAAAATTCAAGTCAAATCTTGGATTTAATCCCCAGGGCATGCCACTACACTAAATCAATTAGTTGGGTGAGAAATTGGAGCAGAAACAGAGCACAGACCACAGCCTCCACCCTGACCTGAACCCTGGCAAGGCTCAGGGCAGCTCCAGGGTCGGGATTGCAGCGGAATTTAGAGTAAGGCTCTGTTTGTCCTGTTGTGTTTAAATGAGTGGGGTGAGAACTACTAATGGGGAAAAAAGGCAGCGGTGGAATACCCTCTAATTTGGGATTTTGGTTAAAGGTCTGCAGTCAGAAGGGGACATTCCCAATCCCAGCTTTACCAGGGGTGGAAATGGAGTCGTTGTATGGGCTGGATTTGTGTGCCATTGCCCACGCTGTCACCTCAGCCCGTGGTGACACAACCTGCACTTAACCTCGGAGGAAGATGAGGTTTCCATCATCCAGATGGGCCATTTCGGCCAGGTTGCTGCTTCATTATTTAAAAGGTTAAAAAAAAAAGAATTAAAAAAAAACCGGAGAGAGGCCTAATCTGGTGCCATCTGCTCAGGATGAGGTGAGGAAAATTCTGCCAGGTTTTATGTTCACCCCTGTCTGCTGTGTTCACGTGGGGATCCATTCCCAATTAATTACACACGGTCACCGTGGCTGCTGCCACCTCGGAGCGGGCACACCGAGGCTGAGAGAGGCTGAGAGAGGCTGAGAGAGGCTGAGAGAGGCTGAAGGAGGCTGAGAGAGGCTGAAGGAGGCTGAGAGAGGCACTGGCTGCCCTCAGCTGCTGGCCAAGCCGTGGCCAGCAGGAGCCCAGGGGGGGCGAGTGCTGAAGTGATGCTCCCTGCCCTGATCCCAGCAGCTCCTGCCGAGGGGACCAGGCTGAACAGGCTGGGGGACACTGGAGCTGTCACCAGTGGGACAATGGATGTCCAAACTGATGCCTTAGGATTTCAGCTTTTCTATTTTCCATCTGTTTGTGACCCTGCAGTTCTTTAGTGTAGAACTCCAAACTCCACACTCAGTGGGAGCTGCTGCTTTCCCATTTTGCTCAGACACAACAATTCCTCTCCAGGCCTGGCAATCAAGGACACCTCACTGCCTCAGGCCCCAGAGATGGAAACAAAAGTGACTTGGGGGGAGCAAACTTGGGGTGAATGACTTCATGACCTGAAGCTGTAATCGGGAGATTAACCCCCAAAATGCAAATGGACCAAACTTATCCAAGTGTGAAACCCGTGACCCACTGTCCATTTTGGGTGCAGCCCTTGGGGGGCTCTCCCTGCCCTAAATGTACCTGAAGGCCCTTCAATAATAGAACTGCTTTTTATTTCCTTAATTCTGTCTGGCCTCTGTTTTTAGGTAGCCCCAAAAAAGCATCAGACCAAAAAGCTCCCCAGTTTGTGTGGGGCAGCACAACCTCAGCTGGGCTATTTCTGCTGGGGATGGTGCACGGGAAGGGAGGGGGGAAAAGCTGATCCTGCAGGATTTTTGCACAGGAAAAGGGAGACCCCAGTGTCAGCCTGGAGGTGGCTGTGTCTGGGTCACAGCCACGAAGCTCCTGAGGCGAGCAGGAGAGTTCCAGAGCTGGATGTCACCTGAGCTGGGAGGGTGTGATGGCAGCAGGAAGGGACAGATGCTCTCCTGGTTCTTCAGAGCTTGTAGCTGCTCCCAGCTCCACAGAAGGAGGCAGATCCCGGCTCTCCAGGATGTGGGAATGGCCAAGCAGAGTTATTCCTCACTCTGGCTCTGCTCTCAGGGAGCACTGACAGCTTAGAGTGAGGAACTCCTCCAGTCAGTCCTCACTTCCAGTCTCTGCTACTCACAAAGGCAAAAATCACCTTGATCACGACAGTGAGAGAAAAGGGTGCAGCTAATGAGCTCTTAATTGCGTGGGATTGGCCCTCAGACCCTGCTCCAGGCTTTGGAAACCAAAAGGAACGGACTTCTCATGCAGCCAGTGACATCAGCTCTGGTCTTCACATGGGCTGCCTGCAATGAGCTTCATTAATGTTTTCCTTGCTATAATCCATCATCCCTTCAACAATGCATTTCTGACAGTTAATTAGACTCCACAGAGTGGAATAAGTAGCACCGTGTTTGGAATTATAATCCAGTCCTGAAAAACAGATCACATGAGGCATATCAGCAGCTCAGGCTCTTGGACATCTTAAGGAGTTTTTATTCCAAAAGCTTGGTGAACTCTGCTTAGCAAAATCTGCAGCGTGTTTGCCAATGGATTCATTACAGAGGAGTCAGGAATCTCTGTTCATTAGCAGAACACCAAATAAATAAACCCATACATTAATAAATTCAGCCTTTCTGAATGAGGGTGAGCCCTGAGTGTCATTATCTGCCCCAGGTGACACTCAGGCCACGAGAGATGGAGTCCTTGTCAAATTTCCTGCTGATTTCAATGGGGTTGGACATGAGAAGTCAGACTGTATTACAGCATGGAAAATGCTAAAACAGGGACCTGCTTCATCTGGGTTACCTGAGATGATTGAGGATTTTTTGGAATGGTGCTGTTATTTACTGGGTATTCTGAACAAACCCAGGAACTTGGGAGTGGCTTCTCCATGATCAGAGTGATCACATTGGATAACAACCCTGAGACTGGGTTCAGGCTGGGTGGGGAATCCTGAGCCAGGAGAACTCCTGGGGACACACAGCAAGGGATGGAATGTGGAAGAGCAGGACAGAGCTGGCTCCGTGATGGATGGCATGAGGCAGCAAAGATGTTTTTGCACAAGGTGCCCACTTGCTGCAGACATGCACCAGTGCTGTCACCTCGGGGCCCTGGGCACAGGCAGCCTGCTGTGACAGCTGGCAGTGCCACCAAGTGTGACAGGGAGAGCAGCAAGTTTAAACAGAGCCTGGGCCACTGCTCCCCACACCTGGCACCCTCTCCCTGTGTCTTCTCAGTCTTAATTGGTTTTTAATTTACTGCTTATCTAGGCAGCGTTTGAAAGATGTCCCAGACCTCTCTGGCTGCAAATGCTCCCTTGAACATGGCTGTGAATCTTTGGTTGGAAAGCTCCTACAGCCATCTGGAAGTTTCCTTGGGAAAAGGAGAGCCAGTGCCTTCAGCTCCTACCCCAGCCTGTCCCTGCCCACAAATCCCTCGTGCTGGGCAGAACCTGGGAGAGAGGGATAAAATCCTGGTTTTTTGGTTTTTTCCCCCAAACCATGGCTTCACAGCAGCTGCTGAGGACTCAGCTCCTGCTCCCAGTGCAGAATTTCAGTGGCTGTGAGAGTTTGGGCAACTGAGCCAGGGCTCCCNTCTCCCCCAGCCTGTCCCTGCCCACAAATCCCTCGTGCTGGGCAGAACCTGGGAGAGAGGGATAAAATCCTGTTTTTTGGTTTTTTTCCCCAAACCACGGCTTCACAGCAGCTGCTGAGGACTCAGCTCCTGCTCCCAGTGCAGAATTTCAGTGGCTGTGAGAGTTTGGGCAACTGAGCCAGGGCTCCCTCGGAGCAGCTGTGTGTGGGCCAGGAGAACATGATTTTAAACTCAGGTCGTTTCCTTCTTCAAAGGAATCTGTTCCCCCCGAGGCAGTGCTGCTGCACCTGTGAATGCAGCCACGGATGACAGAGAGACAATTTTCTGGGCACAAAGCCTGCTCCTGATGTCCCTGCTTCCAAATGGTCCCTCAGGCTTCAGGTGAGTGAACTGTCCTGGGGAGCCACAGCCTCCCCTCCTGGGTTTGTGTCGAGGAGCAAATCCAGCAGCCACCCCCAGCTGCTTTTTTTTCCTGCAAAATTCAACCTGAATCCAAGCAGAGAACAGGAGGAAGGCTTTCAGGGGTGGTTGGGGTGATGGAGCCTTGACAAAGGGCAGAAACCCCACTGCTTGATAAAGGAGACCTGACAAAAGGGGGAGAAAGGGCACATTTCAACATTATAATTTGGGACAGCTGAGCCAATTTCCACATCTCCTTCATCTTAATTCTTATCACCAGGAAGCCAAGAAGAATCTGAGTTCTGCATTTAGACTTACTTTTTAAAATATTAAAATTGTATTAAAAATATTTTTGCAATAACAACACAGAGGCTGATTCCAAGTGCCTGCATAAACTGAGCTCTTCTGGGAACCTTAAATGAAGCTGCACCGTAAACTTTGAATTTTTATTTATTTTTTAATCTTATTATGCTCAACTTGTAGATATTTTTATAGCAATGCAAGCTGGAGTGAGGAAGAAAAGTGAGAATTGAAGCAGAAGGTTGGATACACAGCTCCCAATGCTCCTGATAGCTGCTCATTGATTATTTTGGGTGTAAATTGCATTGATTATGGTAATGAGGAGGTGATAAGGTCGGGGACAGCAGGGGAATGTCTGAACGGTGTCTGCTGGAATTCGCAGCATCAGGAACTGCTGCACTGAACATCCCAGCACATCTGGAGCGCTGACGGGGCTCCTCAGTCCGAGCAGGCTGGGATTTCCACACGAGGAGGGGCCGAGGCAGAGCTGCTCTGCCCGAGGGAGGCCCTGCCAAAGCCAGACCTGAGCCCGGCTCTTCCCAGCCCTGCCAAAGCCAGACCTGAGCTTGGCTCTTCCCAGATCTGCCAAAGCCAGACCTGAGCTCGGCTCTTCCCAGCCCTGCCAAAGCCAGAGCTGAGCCCGGCTCTTCCCAGATCTGCCAAAGCCAGAGCTAAGCCCAGCTCTTCCAGCAGCCCTGCCAGACTGAGCTGGGCTTTCTCAGCTCCCTGAGACACACACAGGATGCCTCCCAAAGCTTTGCTTTGCTGCCGGGGGGACCAATTTTCAGTGTAACCTTTGCCAGCCGTGGATTGATGAAGGGCTGATATTGGAAAAGATGCGAGCTCCCCTTGCCAATCTCCCTCGTGGCTCCTGGGGAAACGGGCTGGCAATTTTTCACGGGGATGTTCAGGGGACAGGGACATGAAGGATTATCAGCTGCTCAGACACAACCCTGGGAGATAGCAAATGAAAGGCAGAGCAGAACTGGAGTTCCTCAGCAGATATTGGATTTCTTGTGTATTTTTCTCCTGCCACCCAGGATATCTGATATTTCTCCCTTGCATTTGTGTCAGCGAGTGGGAATTCAGCTTTCAACCTCCAACCACCAACATTTTAACAAGAGAGGGGTTTAGCATCTGCTCTGATATTTTAAGCACAAAAGAAGAAAGACCTGTAGCTTTGTCTTGCCAATGCTGGTAAAGACTTTGTGGCTGCACAACATTAGTGCAGAATGGAAATGTCCTGTCAGGCACAGAGAGACAACAGTGGCTGCTGCACAAATTCCTTCCACGCTGTAAATATAGATCTTCCCCCATAATTGCAACGTAATCTCGATCTGCCTGTGGTGATAAAGAAAAAAAAAAAGTAAAAAAAGCTGTTTAATTTAATTAGAGTCCATTTGGAAAGCTAGCAGCATGAAATAATTTGATTTACAGAAATAACTCTCGCTGGCTACTGACAGCATTTCTTTGTGTCTTATCTTGGGATAACAGCAACTGCTACATTTCAAACCTTAAACTGTATAAACAGTGTGACCAGAGAGAGCCCTGAGAACATTTTAAATGACGTCAGGGCATTGCCACTTATTCAGCTGCCTGTCCTCTTCCAGGCAAAGATGCTCAAAATTCTGCTGGAGCAACATTCACCCTGAGGAGACTGTAGCTGATTCCTGCCCAGCCTCATTCCTGCCCAAAGGAAGCAGCTCCCACTAAAAGCTCCTTTTCTGTGGGTGAGGCCACTGCTGGCAGGAGGGCTGATGCTTCAGGAAGAACGCCCTCAAATTGTTTCTGAGGTTTAACATTAAAAACTTTTCATTCATTCTGCAGCAGGTGAGTACAAGAGGGGAAAAAAAAAATCTAGGGCAGGTTGAAGATTCTATGGACAAGCTGGTTTAAAAAGTGGTTATTGCTCTTCTTGTCAAAATCTTAAGGGGAAAATGCTTCCCTCCCTTCCCTAATTTCCTTTGAATACTTTTAAAAATTTGTTTTCTCACTGCTTTGTTTGTTTGAGTTTAACTAAAATTGGAAAACCTGAAGAGAACAAAGTTGCTGCAAAGCAAAACATTATCTGATACACAAAAAAAGAGCTCTTCCTTGTGTTTACTCACATTTTCAGCCTCCAGTACCTTTTGGAAGAGCAGAAGGACAAATGATATGACCACAAATTCTTCTGTTGCTTTGACATTTTATTTCTTCCAGAAGTAAACTACAAGAGAGAACAGAACCTTTCTTTGAAGGTAAGAGGGAGCCAGCTGATTATTTCGGTGATCTCTTGTACATCACAAATGTTACATTTACCATGATATACATCCATTTACCTCTGCTGAGTCCAGTAATTTCATCTAAATTAAAACATTTTTATCCCCTAGGACTAAACACAAGAAAAAGATATTTTAATTTGATTTTAGTAATGTAAAGGTAGGAAAATCCCACCATTTTTACCTTTCAAAAGGAGCAGGATCTGCTTCTGAGTGACAGAACTGAAGGAAAAGAACTGTGAATGTGTGTGGGAGAGGCTATGAATATAATATAAGATAATTAACATAATATAATAGAATATAACAGAATAGAATAGAATAGAATAGAATAGAATAGAATAGAATAGAATAGAATAGAATAGAATAGAATAGATTCAATGTTATAATACATAAAATATAAAATATAAGTCTAATACATAAAATATAATAGATAATATGTAATATATATATATAATGATGATAATATATGCAATACAATAATGAATATAACTACAGCCACAGGAGCCTTCTCACCCACAAGGCAGACACACACAAAAGTTATAAAAATCCATAAAAACTCCCTTGTGTGTGCATTTCTGTGCACAGATGTTTCCATGCAGGAGATGGAGAACCCAAACATCCAAAACTGCCTCTGTGTGTGAGGGAAAGGCAGAGGCAGAGGAGATGAAAGCTATCAAAATGCCTCATGTAGATAAAAGAGGGACAAACACAGCGTGTCACAGGGGAGAGGTGGGAAT
This sequence comes from Polioptila caerulea, assembly GCA_013397295.1. NCBI lineage: Eukaryota > Metazoa > Chordata > Aves > Passeriformes > Certhiidae > Polioptila > Polioptila caerulea. The sequence continues at coordinate 6,976 of VYXF01002800.1, read as the reverse complement.
CAGCAGCTCCTGGGACAGGGGGGTGGGTCCTTCTCCTTGCTTGCTGCTCCTGTAATTTTTATTTTGTGGATCCAAAGGTTGATTTTGTGGATTTTTGTCCCTCCTGAAGCGCTCAGAGCGAGCCCAGGGCTGTCCCCATCCACCCAAGCAGAGCCAGCAGAGGGGCTGGCCCGGGGCTGCTCTCAGCACTCGGGATGAACAAAAGCCTGCAAATGCTGTTTGGGCAACCCTGAGCCAGCCCCTGCCACTGCTGCCAGCCCCATGGCAGAGCTGCAGACAGCTACTCAGCCGTTATTAGTAATTATTATTATTATTTACTCTGGGATCAGCAGCCAGCACGCTCGGCCAGGGAACGGCTTCCACTGGGCCAGCCTGACCTGAAGTGTTCAAGTGCAGCCACTGCCTGGTTTAAAAAGGAAAAAAAAAAAACCCCAAACCATCAGAGTCATCCAGTGTTTTCTCATGGGGGAAGAAAGGGGGGAAAAAGCCCCAAACAACCCAAGAATTGTATCAATATCTGCAGGCCAGGCTGGGGGTGATGGGACTGGGACAATCTTTGGTTTTCAGTGGTTCAAACTGTGTCTCAAGGAGAATTATCCAGANCACTGCCTGGTTTAAAAAGGAAAAAAAAAAAAACCCAAACCATCAGAGTCATCCAGTGTTTTCTCATGGGGGAAGAAAGGGGGGAAAAAGCCCCAAACAACCCAAGAATTGTATCAATATCTGCAGGCCAGGCTGGGGGTGATGGGACTGGGACAATCTTTGGTTTTCAGTGGTTCAAACTGTGTCTCAAGGAGAATTATCCAGAGGAAGGTTCAGATGAGGACCCAGATGAGGATGCAGCCCAGAGCCAGCGTGGATGGCATGGAGCGAGGCAGAGCTGCAGACAGCTACCCAGCCATTATTAGTAATTATTATTATTATTTACTCTGGGATCAGCAGCCAGCACGCTCGGCCAGGGAACGGCTTCCACTGGGCCAGCCCCTGCCCCTGAAGTGCTGAAATGGAGCCTCTGCTTTGCTGGATGTGGCTGCTTCCTGGTTTAAAAAGGGAAAAAATACATAAAAATCAGAGTCATGCAGTAGTTTCCTGTGGGGGAAAATTAAAAAGAAAGAAAAGAAAAAGAAAACCGAACCCAAATAACCACGGGAAATGTTATCAATATCTTCAGGCCAGACTGGGGGTGATGGGATTGGGAGTCTTTGGTTTTCAGTGGTTCAAACTGTGTCCCAAGGAGAATTGTTGGGAAGAAGGTGCAGATGAGGATCCAGATGAGGATGCAGCCCAGAGCACGCTGGTGCTCTGTTATTTCCACTCTGGAAGAGCCCAGAGGCCTTGATCAGCATGGACACAGCCCAGCCGTGAGCTGGGGAGCACAAATATTCTCCAGCAGTGACAGGCACAGGCGTGGCTGCAGCTGAGGTGAAAGGGGCAAGCGAAGCTGGGCTCAGAGTGGCCCCCATGCCCAGCTAACAGTGCCCATCCCACCTGTGCCCTGTCCTTCCCCAACTCCCAGGGCAGCTTCCCAGACCCTCTGGAGCAAGGGCACGCTCAGCCTGCAATGCCACTTGTCCCTGCCCGCCCCCTGTCAGGCTGCATCTCCATAAACCTGCCTTTCTCTGGGACAACAGCCCGGGTTTCTCTCTTTATTTATGTGCCTGGTAACTTTTTCCAGCCTCTCTGGACAGGCACGGAGCAGGAGGCAGGAGCAGCTGCTGGGGCATGCAGCGAATGCCAACGAGCTCGGCGGGGTGCGTGCCCAGGAAAGGTCCCTTTGTAAACACTGCCGGTGATCAAAGGGCTGATGCTTGCTGATATTTTCGACATTAATAATCTCCCAGCTGCCTCCCTCCATTCTCTGGCTGTCTATTTACCTCTCCTTCATGCTACACGGAGTGGCAGAGCTTAAAACAATGGGCTGGCTGGAGGGAAGGGAGGTGGTTGGGCAAAGGAACTCACCTGAAGGAAAAAAAACCAAACAACGTATTGGCATTGCACAGAAAAGCATCAAATATGTATTAAAAAATCATTGTATTGTCATATAATACTCCTGGCACAGTCTAGAGCTGTGTGCATGCATACAAAAATAATTTATGTTCACAGTCCAGGTACTGCACGTGTCCCTGTGCCACTCCTTTGTTCGCCAGCACGCAGAGATAGATGGAGCCAGGGAATCGAAACGTAAGTGGTTCATCAATAAAACAGGAAAATTACTGCCAAAAATGAACGCCCATGCAAGGTGCTCCCAGCAGAAGGCAGGGAGCTGGCTATTTTTGTGCTGGTTTGTCTGTTTGCTAAAGAGCAGTGAGAAGGAAGCCAAGAGAGGAGCTAACCAGAGGCACAAACGGCTCCAGCAGCACCGCTCTGAATGACAGCAAAGGGAGGATATTTGGGCCAAGAGCTGGCTGAGGCAGAGCTGAAGATGCAAGGAGAGGAGATGTTTTGCATGGCTTGGCTCCTGCTGTGCTCTCTGGAGCAGGACCTGGAATGTTCTTTGTCAATCACTGTGACGGCGTCAAAGCATCCCGGCTCGGTGGCCAGTGCCTGCTCTAATGGATGTCCTTTTGCTCAAGGAGAAAGCTTTCATAAAAGCTGGTTATAAACCCTGCATACACTGGGAAAATGTCATCTGTCACTGAAATCCAGCCAGCAGACCCCAGGGCAGCACTCTGCAGGAGAAAATATTCCACATCTGGCTGGGATGGTTTAAAATTAGGGGGAAAAATCAGGCAGAGCACAGCAAACACTCAGGTGAGCCTTGTCCCAGCCAGGCTCTGTGCTGGCCATCCAAGCCCAGCCTTTAATTCCCAGGATTCCAGCACCTGCCTGTGGAAAACCATGGGGCTGTCCAGGATGTTCTGAGTCCCTGGGTGTCCCCTGGGTGTCCCCGGGTGCTCCCTGGGTGTCTCCTGGGTGTCCCCTGGGTGTCCCCTGGGTGTCCCCGGGTGCTCCCTGGGTGTCTCCTGGGTGTCCCCTGGGTGTCCCCTGTCCCTTTCTGCAGTTGCCTCACTGGCAGCTCTTGGGACAATCTCTCTCTCCACCATCAGCCACTCATGCTAGACCTGCAGCCAGGCTCTCCAAAGCCCAGGGGAGTCCAAGATTTCAGAAACAAGGTCCATTTTTAATCCATTAGAGCCTGAAAATGCCACAAAAATAGGACTAACACTGAGTTTCCAGCAAGGGTGGAAATTTATCACTACAAATATTTTGCTTTCCTTCTCCGTGGTACTTAAGGGCTTTCTAAACTCAAAGGTCAGCGAGAAACTGCTGAGAGGAATCACAATCAGAGAAAATATTTCCAAAGGGGGAGAGTCTTTCTGCAGGAAACACATGCCCAGACTGCCAAGGAAGCGAAGCCACGGCTCTGCATCATCCCAGGGCTGTGCTGTGTGCTGGGAACACGCACTCCATTTCCAGATTCCATTTTAGCTGCATTTCCTGCCCTAACCCACTGAGAATTCCAGGCTATCTAAATGCCTGCCTTATCACCACATCCCCAATACATGCAAAGTAGGGTGATGTTATCTCGTGCTGGAATTTATTGTATTGCTGGAGCTGCCCTTTAGCAGCCTGCTGCTGCTGCAGGTTGGGATTTCACTTCCTCCCCTCCCTCCTTGCACAAACAAATTCATTTAAATACAGCAGGTGTCGTGCTGGGGTGTCAGGAGCAGGGTTTTAATTCCTGAACCACGAGGATATGGGCATTTCAGAAAGGACACCAAAACCTTCTTCCTTTTGGTGTCTTAGTTAGAGGAAGACCGTGGATAACCAGGATAAATCACCCTGTCAGTACTCAGCTCTGCAGAAATGGCAAAGCTGCAGCCAGTGGTCCTGGGATTTCCCCCTCTGCTAAAGGGAAGGCTGGAAGAACAAGGGAAGTTCAGGGAAGGGAAGGAAAGTTCAGGAAAGGAAAGTTCAGGAAAGTTCAGGAAAGGAAAGTTCAGGGGAAGGGGAAGGGGAAAATTAGGGAAAGGAAAGGGGAAAGGAAAGGGGAAAGGAAAGGGGAAAGGAAAGAGGAAAGGAAAGGAAAGGAAAGGAAAGGAAAGGAAAGGAAAGGAAAGGAAAGGAAAGAAAAGGAAAGGAAAGGAAAGGAAAGGAAAGGAAAGGAAAGGAAAGGAAAGGAAAGGAAAGGAAAGGAAATGCTGCCTGCAGCAGACACTGGATGATGTTTAAAGCACAGAAAAGTAGGGGAGCTTGCTTGGGAATTATTGTAGTGCGATTTTTTTTTTAATTGTAGATGGTTTTAGGCCCCTGACTAACAGAGCAGGATCTGAGATGTGATAAACCTGCAGGGCTGTGGAGAAAAGGCAGAGCCAGCATCTCCCTGGCCCTCGGAGCTCCCTCTGCAGATGAAAGAGGAGCCAGGCTCTCTTTGCATTGCATTTTTCACATATGGAAATGTTTACAGAAATATAAAATTCCCCGGTGGCCCCGTGCACAGAGACACATTGGCTGGGAGGACAAAAGGCAGCTGGAGCCCTGTGCAGACTCATCTTTCACTGGGGCATGTGTTCACTGAACACAAGAGGCTCCCAAAGCCCCCTCCTCACCCACCTGGCACCAACACCTCACCGTGAGGGTGTGAGAACTCGTGAGTGCATAAAATCAAACAGTGGGGGAAGGGAGCGAGGAAAGAGCAGCACGTTTGTGATGGATACAGGTAAATAATTGCTTTTTCTGAATGCATCATTTACTGTGGGATTCACTGCTTGGGTAAAAGAGAGGTCTAGAGGATTTTGAAAGGAATCGATGTAAATGCTGAGAGTGGCCTAAGCTACTGTGGAATTAGAGGGAAGATCCCTCTTTCCAGGCATTTAGGTAGGACTGAGACCCTTCCCATGGATCTGGACACTGCTGCTCCTGCTGCTCCTGTGCCCACTCCTTCCCCACCATCCCAACGGGGAGATGCTAATGAGGAGCCCAATTAGCATTCAAGGACCACTTGTGCCAATTAAGCCCTGGGCTGGGTCCAAGAGCTCCTGCTGCTCCTCTGGCTGCCAAGGGCCTCCTGGTCCTGCCATGGGGCACAGCCAGGGCCACCTCAGCCAGGGCCACCTCCCTCCACGGGGGAGCAGGGATGTTCTCCCAGCCAGCCAGGCTGGAGCAGGAAGGCTGGAGACACACAGGATGGGGCTGGATCCCTCCAGGATCATAGAGAGGAAGAGTCAGGGAATATCCTAAGTGGGGAGGGATCATCCATGCAGCTCCTCGCCCTGCCCAGACACCCCAAAATCCCACCCTGGGCATCTTTGGGAGTGCTGTCCAACCCCTCCTGGAGCTCTGGGACCCACAGGGATCATCAATTCAACTCCTGCCCCCA
>VYXF01002799.1:0-17308 GCA_013397295.1 Polioptila caerulea | reverse complement strand
AAAAAAAAAAAAGAAAAATTCACTTTTGAACATCATACAAATCCATTATGGCCTACATATAAAAATGGGCAAATTACTGTATTGATGAATACTGTCAATTATTTTGGCTGAGCTTTGATGCCCTGCTCTCATACATTTCTGCAAGCACACATCTGTATGCCTGGTGCCCCTCCAGACTGTGCACTTAAGTTCTCCAAATCCAAACCATTCCTGAGAACTCGCTCCACCTGTGCATTGCTGAGCCCTCCTTGTGCTGAAGTGGGAAGTGCTGGGACCGTGCTGCTAAAATGAAGGGCAAGCCCTGTCCAAGGCAGGCATTGAGACAAGACCTGTGAGAAGGTCATTAATTAAAGGAGGCTGCTTGGAGCCTGCTCTGCTTGGAATTACCCAAACTGATAACAGGATGAAGATGAGTGGTTGATAATGTACATTTCTCACCCTCATTTCTGGATTTTTTTTTTTTTTTTTTTTTAAACCATACAGGCTAAGAATTTGGAAAAAATATTTTAAAAGTTGGCCTTGAAATCTGTAGTTGAAGTAGATACCCCACTCTGAAAGAGGAAAAGCATCAAATGCAACTTTGGAATCTCTACAGTTTTGTCACTGAATAAAGATGAACTCAAGATTTTATATATTTGGGCTGAAGGCACACCTTTGGAGGAAGTCTAGACAAGATTTCCTAGACATTTACCACAAGGGGTATTTTCTTGAATTGACTTTACATGCAGACTGGAATATATATCAAATTAAATACGCTTTGTCCATCTGAACATCTCAAACCCATTCACAGGCTCAAGCTACCCTCATTTTAGTGTATTTAAGAGCTAGCTGGACATTCAAAGCTACTAGATCAGAGTTCCATCCTTTAATGGTGTGAGTCTCAGATTCAAATCCCATAGGAGAGGAACCATTTCATTTGTAAAATTTATTTATATTTAAAGTACTGCTTGTAGTACTTCGACTGAAACCACACACAAAACTAGAGACTACTCATGCAAAATAAAAGCATGGGAGATAGAGGCAAAAAATCAACTGCTGTGCACAGGATCCAAGGTTGAAATTCAGAGTGCATGTGCACACATACCACACATCTGTGTGTAGTATACAGAAACAGACATATACACTGCATGTATGCACTCATGTGCAAATACATACATATATACATAGTTTGGCAGTCATACCTACACACATTTTACATACTCTGCCCTGAGGCACAGCACATCCTGCTGCAGGAATGACCCTCTGGGGCTGCCCTGGGCTGACAGGGCTTGTGGCCCCCTGGCAGAGGGATACAGGCCTTCTCAATCCACTGTAAACCAGGTTTTAAGTGCTGGTTTACTGCTGGGACAAAAGATGTAAAAGAAAGCATTTTGCAGTGAACAAGGAAGGGCAAACCCCCTGAAGAAGCAGATTGATTACACACATACTCCTGCTGTACAGTGACACGTTTTCTAGAGCATTTCCACTCTGAGGTGAAAACCACAGCTTTATTCCTCAAAAACTGACTGCTTCTAGGTATGGTTTAAGATGATTGTAGAAGCAGATGGCTTTCTAAGGACTCTGATAATCTGATCCATTAAACACTTTCATGATTGGTTTGCTTTTTCTTCATCTACAAACTTAGAGGAAAAGAGACATTTGTGCTCATTGTCAGCTTGGAAAATCAAGAACTGAACTTCAGGAGGCAGCAGATACCTCTGCAAGAAAATTCTTGGTATAGCAATTTCAGTACCTGTTCCAGCGCTGCTCTTTTCATGACACTTTCACCCCTTCTAACTCAGATATCTGAGTCCTACAAAAAAGGAGGTATTGGCATACATTAAGTATCCTTAAGTAATGATATCCTATTCTTAATATTAAGGAAAAATCCTTAATGTAAGAAAAACCTAACCAAAGTTGTTACTATTCCTTGGCAGAAGGATTCTATTGTTGGGATCATCAGCCACTGAGAGCCACACACGTCACATGAGGTTTGAACTATATTAAGGAAAAATAAATAAGTGTGATTTGAAGTGTAAAGACAATAATATTGGAAAGGGAACTATCTCTTCTTCAATAACAGCAGTAGAAAAACTGAGGGGAGCCAAATGGTGACACAGTGCTGACTTTGCACAAACAGACTGTATCCATGTTTATTTGCTTTTCCTCCAGACTTTTATTACATTTTAAAATTTATCTATTTCTATTCTATTGATTCTCTATAGCAGTGAAGGCTAAATTAATTTTGTTGTGTGGGTCATTTGATGTAACAGGAGACAAATTTTGCCTGTTAGACATGGTTTAGAGGAGACAATGCAAGTCTAAATGTCTGAAGTTTGGCAGTTTACAAATCAATTATTTCTGTTAGAGAGCCAACTGCCGCACCAACTGGGAAAGAGATTATATCAGATTACTGCACTTTTAATTAGCTGATCATGACAGGCAAGGCTTGAAGAGGAAAAAAAATCAATCAGAAACTGCCAAACTTGGTCAGCCGAGTACACAGTGCCATTATTGAATCCTAGACATTGTTCTGAAGCAGAACTCGATCTCCAGGACTCTGCCAGGGGACCTGCCTCACACAAGTGATCCATCTTAGAGCCAAAGGTTATTCTGGAGCAAATATTTCCAAACATTTGTTATAATTAGCCTCTGACAAGGTCTGTGGCAAGGCAGAATCTCGTTAGAGAGGAAGGAGGAACAGAGCACGTTCACCCCAGTGACATGGCAGAGCATCAAATGCCTCTGCACGTGGGAAATGCGTGTGTGTGAAACATGTGCGTGGGGATGCACTTTGGAGCACAGAGCAATGCATTTTGGCTGACAGAGTTGAGAGAAATTTCTTTCACCTGTCCAAGGGACTGGAGGGCTTCAAAACTGAGCCACTGTTTGCTTTTCTATCTCATTGCCTTTATAACAAGATAATTTTAGCGACCCAGAGCATCCTGTCCTATAAAGCAAGATTTATGGCATGCTGTCTTGGAACCTAATTTTCTCATGCCTTCACTTCACACAGTGATTTGCTCTGTAAACCACACATGCAATGGCCTTGCATCAAGATGGTCCCTCGTTGTGCAGGCAAAGGGAAGTCAAGGTTAGCACAGCTGAATAAAATTGGTAAAAGCCCCAAAACATCCAGGGACATAGAACAAGTTTCTACATTTTTACCGGCATAAAGACAGCAGGGTGTCTGACTCTCCCAGTGTGTCAACTTCAGGTTAAACTTTAGGAAGTCTGGAGCTTTAAACTGTACATTGACACGACTTTTTCCCCAAAAATCATCCATGAACTGACAGAAGGGCAATGAAGCTGGTGAAAAGTCTGGAGCACAAGTCTGATGAGGAGAGGCTGAGGGAACTGATAGTGTTGATTCTGGAGAAAAGGAGGCTCAAGGGAGACCTTATTGCTCTCTAGAATCACCTGGAAGGAGGCTGGAAGGAGGTGAGGATCAGTGACTTCTCTCAAGTATACAAGTGAAGATCTGAGAGGAAGTGGCCTCAAGTTGTGCCAGGGGAGGTTTAGATCAGACATTAGGAAGAACTTCTTCAGTGAAAGAATGTCAAGCACTGGTACAGGCTGCCCAGGGCAGTGGTGGAGTCACCATCCCTGGAGGTATTTTAAAAAAGTGTAGATATGGCACTTAGGGACATGGTTTAGTCATGGGCTTGGCAATGTCAGCTCAAGGGTTGGACTTACAGGTATTTTCCAGCCTAAATGATTGTGTGCTTCCATCATCTTCTGCAGATATTTGGGTGACAAGGACCTGGTAAAGTCCTTTCAAGTCTCCCATGTGCCTAGATTCTGCCAGAAGAGGACATTCAGCCTCAGTCTAACAGAACATTTATTGATGCCAATTATGTGGTTCACCCAAGGACTGGAGTTGATTCAAAATCCAATTAAATACACACTTCAGAAAACTGTTGGATCAGAATGACATTGTTCAGCCCTTTGCAACATCAAGCTATTCCTGGTTAACCATGTAAATACCTTCAGTATTTCACTGTAAAATATATTTTTTTCTGGAGATGGAGAAAATGATTAAGCATTTCTTCTTCTGGTGAAGCATGAGCATCCTATAAATTTTTTGTTCCATTTGCTGAACTTTTCTAATCATACTTATGTGTTTACATATGGGCCTTTCTTTTGCTCTGTTAATTAGGAAGAATCTTACCTAGCAAATAAAGTCATATTATATGATAAGTAAAAGCACTGCATGTCACTTTTGTGGATTTTGTGAACTTCTGTGCACACTGTAGCTCCATGTGGGGGTTCCATTTTGTCTAGTCTTCCTTTGGGTTTCATTGATTAGGTGGGTGCAAAAGCAGAACTGCTTTGTCACTTCACTGGAAGCTGTCTGGATGGCTGCAAAGTGTATCATAAATCAATTCTGCTCAGAGGACGGCTTGCAACAAAGTCAATAACAGAGCAGGAAAGCACACATGCTATCAGAAGAGCCAGAAAGAAAGAAGGAAAAAGCCTAGTACTCAGCCTCAAAAAAAACTGAACTGAGCAGCCAGCTTTTGTCAAACACATGCTACAAGGCTGCATTGCTTGTTTGCTTCCACATCCTGCTCTAAACACCCTGCCCCTTCACACACCATCATGAGGATTCAGACCAAAGCAAGGGTCTCCTGTGAGCAGCTGAAAAGTAGAGGGTGTTAGTTCACCCTTCAAATATAAATTTCTAATTTCATCCTAGCGCAGACTACCCAAAACCTTGGAGGATTTCTAATTACATTTTCTACTTTTGTAAAATTTTTGCTTCTCAATTCTGCTGCAGCCCTCTTTTTTTCACTTAATATTTATGTATTTACATCTGCCAAAATTATTCTTGAAAAACTAGCTTATGTATTAAAGCTGAAATAAATTTTCTTTATGCAAAACCTACTTGGGTGATACCACTACACATCCTGTTATTGTTTCTGGCCCTTCCACCTGTCTGTCACACCTGTTATTCTTCTAGCCAGAGTGTCCTGACCCTGGCAAACCATCCTGACACCTATAATATATGATATATATGATGATGTGGAGGAAGGAAAAAAAAAGAAATTTGCAGAAATTGATGATGTTCTGTTGAAGTCAGTGTCAACAATCATTTATCTGTACTAAACCAAGTAAGTAACATCAAATAAAATGTGTCAGAGTTCAGATAAAGTCTTAATTTAAACACCAATAATTATCTTCCAGTTAGAGACAGAGTGCTAAAATTATTAGTGTAATTTGCCAAAGTGTGTGAAACCAGTAATAAAAGTCCTCTGGGTTTAACACAGATTTAAATTTCCTTGTAGTTTGTTTTCATGATGAATATTAATACTCTGAGTCTTCCAGTTTCAAGTTGCTTATTTTTTGATTTAGTTCTCGCATAGAAAGGTTGGTTTTCAAAGGAAGCTTAGTGCTTTTTTTCTGGTCCCTTTGTTCAAAAGTTTAAGGATTTTAAGCAATTCCTTTGAGAGTCATTAGTCTTAACTTAAGACAAATATGAAAGTTAATTAAAAGTTTAGTTCATTGACAGATAAAATAAAACTTCACACTTACTCACTCTGGAAAATAATGAGCAGGATTAGCTACCAGCTAATAAGTAAAGACTATGACAAAAACACAATTTAACTTTTCATCACTGCGGTCAGAAGTTGTGCATTTCTGGGTTGGTTTTGATCTTTGTCTATGCTTATTAGCTGTTATCTCTCCACAGTCATTTCCACACCTCCCTACTTGATTACCAAGTCCAAACATACTTCTGAGAGTGGCTAAAAAACAACAGGAGTTCATATCACTAATGATGGTTTTCTTCAGAAGCAAAAAGGGAGATGAGGCCTGTGAAGGTGTAACCTCCCCCTCCTGCAGCAGTCAAAGAAAGAGGATTTGCTTTTCATTCTCTGCAGAGTTTTTTCCATCTCCCAGAATTGCCTGAAGGGAATTTAATTTTTTCCCTAACAAGCAGAGCACTTTGCAGATTGATTTTTATTTTTTTTTTTTGGCCTGGGCAGTTCTACTCTTTCTACCTTTAAGAATTAACTCTGGAATCTGATGACTGCTCCAAAGATGTTCTGACCAACAAGTTATGCAAAACAATCTTCGTCAGCTCTTGGAGTTCTAGGACAATGAAGGAAGGCAGAGACAGAGACTGCTGCTTTTCTCTCTCTGTAACTCCAGCATTGCTTTCCCAAGAGCAGGAATTCAGTTTCTTATTAAAAGAGACACTGGGAAACCATGGAGAGTGTTTTGCTTTCCCCTGCACTCTACACCTCAGTAACAGATTCTGCCATCTGCTCCATCTCAGTAGAGTGGTACCCAGCAGTGTCTGTTCTTTTCCAAACACTTTTCTTCCTCATCTTACTGCTAATGTGTGATGAAGGGAGCATAAATTTTGAATGCAGCAATTATAATTCAATAGATAGATTTAAATGTTACTTAAATCCACAGAGGAAAACTTTTTTTCATGCTGGTGGAAAAAAAAAAGCCATTGAAATAAAGTGAAATCACTTTTTATAGAATTATAAAAACTCTCTTGAATTGCTGTTGCAGTTTGACTCTCACTACTCTTATTACAGCTCAAGATAAAAATCCCTCAAAGCTAACTCTTTTTCAATTGTTTCAGCTAAAAATGTGTGTCCCATATATCATCCTGTGCCTGGTGCTGACCAATGCAGAGAGTCACACAGAAATACACAGACATCCAGTATGGACCAAGAAATTCCCTGACTTTGTTCTAACTATGTAACCCAAGCCATAGCCTGGAGTATCAAGAGATTTGCTAAGCTACAGAACTGAATTAATTTATACAAATATACAAATACATAATTCTTTCTGAATTTATGTTGACTTAGGATATATCATCCAAGAGCTAGTTTTCCTCATCAATCCATCTCTGAATGCATGTTATGATATGCAGGGTATTTTGAATGGTGGCTTTGAATGGAATGACAGGTTTTGGAAGTGTTGAGGAATCACTGTACATTTATCACATCCCATGAAATCAGGATAAGTTATTGAACCTCATGACTACTGCTACACAGTGAGGAATCTTACAGAAGCTTACCAAAAAATGTATAATTTGATTGCCATTTCATACAGAAAAAAACCCCCACCTTTCTAAACCCTTTGATTACAAAGTCAGAGTCCTGGAAGAGAGAAACACTTTGAGCTCCTGAGAGAGAGACAGACCCTGCAGGTGCACTGGAGACCGCCAGGCTTCACCCACTGCTTTGATGCAGAGAGAAGGTGCACCTCAACCAATTACCAACCCCAATGTGTGCTCAGGACAGCCTCTTTCCTACACAATGATTCACAACACCCCTGCTAATGTTCATATTCAAACACAGTCATGTTTTAGTGGGGGTAAAAACACCTTCTATCATAACAGGCAATGGAGAGGAGCTTCAAAGCAATTAGAGAAAATGGACCACAGTGAGTCAACGTTCAATAGCTCATGATTTAGAAAAGTATTCACCTTGAAACAGTCAATATGTGCATTACACATGGATATTTAACTGAATACCTCACCCATAGTTTAATTAACTGTGCAAACAATTAGCAGTGCTCTAGTACAAAGACTGAAAATTCTCTGCACAGCTAAAGAGAAATCCTCCAGAAGTGAACTCTGTGATATAGCTGGTTCCACAGATTGTGAAGAGATCCTTACAGATGTCCAGGGAATCCTGCTTTTATGACACCAACTTATTGATCTGTGAAAATTTTCCAGAGGAATGGAAGTATAACAAGCTGTAATAACCACCATTGCTCAGTGGCTGGTGGAGCACAGAAGCTTCAGTTGCAGGCTGACCAGCAATCACAGAATTGTAATCCCACTCATTTCCTGGAAGGCAAATGAAGTCCAAATTAAAGATATGAGTCTTCTGTGCATCACACTAGGTAACAGCTCTGTGGCTGTCTCTGCAAAAAGTGGAACATCTCTTTCACCATTCTCTGAAAATTACAATATCGATTTTTATATTCTAATTAACTTTAGGAGATGAGTAGCTGTATTTTGTTACCTTTCCAGTCCCTTCCTCGCTTTCCCAAGCAGAGTAGCAGGCTGTGCAAGGTGAAGGCTTCCCAAGACCTGGTGGATCCACAGGAGGAGAGCGCAGTGCTCCTTCAGGACTCCTCCTGCCAGGGGAGCTCAGGAGAGAGCCCCACAGCTTTTCCTTTTCCCCACACCATCTACCTGCACATGGTGCTGACCATGGGCTGGAAGGCAAGGAGCTGATCTTCCTTCAGGAGCCACATGCCATCTGGGGTGACCCGAGATAATGAATATTTCAGACTGATGTCACCAATAAACACTGCTCTGAAAGCATTTTAAATGACTGAGTACGGGTCTACAATGATGTGAGACTCTTATGAACAAAAAACTGGAAAAACGCCATGGGGCAGCAGACTCTTACTCAGAAAATGCTGGGGGAAAGAGAGAAAGCATAGATGGAAAAATGGCAAATTTTTGGCACTTTTGTTCTATTACAAAAAGCTCCAAGAGCAGCAAGTTTCCAGTCAGATCAGCAGATCTTAAGCAAACATGGAAATATTGTCTTGCACCAGCAGTTTCCAATTTTTATTTTCATTTGAGTTTTCTTAATTATTTTCCTAGGAAGGTACATACAGTAAGTATAAGCCTGCTGTCATTCAGCTTTGGTGAACTTTGTGGTCCTTAGTCAACTTCATCTTCAGAATCTGTGTGCCAGAGGTTAAAAGCTCTGATCCCCCACCCTTTTGAAAAATTGATTAGGTAGAGCTTGTCATTTTAAAGGATGAACTGGATCTCGCAAGTGTAAGGATGCCTTTTGATTTCATTACTTCTGTTCTGATATTTAAATCTGTGGTCAGACTGGATGAGCAGAATTCAAGCTGTAAAATGCCAGGGGGGTTTGGGAAGGCTGTAATAAAAGCATCCCAGTGGACAGTGATGGTTCTCCTGTGAGGTAAATGTTGCCTATCAGAGGGTTCAAATACTGCTGGTGAGGACCACAGGAAAGGAAAAATTAAAAAGCGTAAATAAAAAATAATCTCGGTCATTGAAAAACCCAGATATTTCTTTTCATAGCAGCTGATCTATAGGAAAGGCAATAGACTCTTGACCAAGGTGCAACAGCAAGCCCGGCTTAGCCTTCTTCACCTTTGCCAATTGGTTTATAAAAGTTTTTAACTGCATCTCTCTGTCTCCTGTGGATTTGTGGAGAAGACACATCAATGCTGACGGAGATACTGAGCAGGGCAAGAACAGAAGAAGGAGGAGGTTTCCAAAGTCAGCCACTGGGACATGCAGTACCTTCTTTTCTTTGCCTGCCCATGAATAAATCTTCTTTAAAAGAACAGTATTTTCTTCTGGAAATCACTTTCCTGTGGTAACCTGCAGAAATAAACTTCTCAATCCCCAGAAATATACTTATGAACATGCTCGGAAGCACCTCTAATAGATAAATTACAACATCCTAAAAAATGGCCTTTAAATTCATCTTAGCAAAGCATGTAAAGAAGGGTGCTGAGCCAAGAGCATCCTGAGCCACTGGGGGCCAGTGCTGTCCTGCCACCGCTGCTGAATTCCCCCTTCCTGCCTCTCACTTCTGAGAACCAAAGGATGCCATTGCATTATTGTTTCTTGCAATAAAGTAAAAATGGTCAACATCCAAGAACAAAAAGAAAACAACAAGCTACTTAGTGCCATGAAAGAACAGATAAGGTGTTTTCCTTCCTCTAACAAACTTAAAGTCTCCTTTCAGAAGAAAAGAAGGAAAGCCCAGAGATACTGAACCCGGTGTTTTGAGTATGACCTTGGTACAGCTGGGGAAAATCATACAACCTGAACGGCCCAAATTACTCCTCTTCCCAAGCGGGACTGGTTCTGAAACTGTCAGTAAACTCAGCATCACTTTGTGGCTGTATTTTAGCATGTATTTAGACAAAAACTAATTTATCTTTGGAAAGAAGTCTCTCCCACTAAAACTCTGAAGTATGTGGACTAATTATTTACATCCTTTTTATGACCAGTAAAGATGCATTTATTTAATGTTACAGTTCATTAATTGACCTTCATTTCTTCATAACAGCCAATTGAATTTTTTGGTGATGGTGTTTTGTCTGATTTTACTTATGGTGATCAGTAAAACAATGCACGATCTGAAAAAGTCATGGATGCAAACTGCCCTTCAAGGTACATCAGTACCAAAAGGCACTCAGTGATTCTGTGTTCTGAGCCATTCAACCGTAAAAATATTACTAAAATATTAACACTTCATGACACTTCTCAAATAATTTCTTTCAGTTCCTCTAACTGAGTGACAATGTTGCAAAACAAACCCCACAGATGAAATGGCTAGGAGATACAAATTAACTGATAAATTAATTAATCAAATAGCATTGTTGGGATGCACAGGCTTCACGGCTGCTGCTGCTCCTAAGACTGTCACTCTGTTGGAAGAGCTGCCATTCTCTCAGTGCCCATTTACTGCTCGGGCACAGACCATGGTCCTGACAACTGCACTCTGTTATTCAGACTGAGAGAGTCTGAGTAACAGGGGACAGAATATAACAAACCTAACATGCTGCTGACCTGTCTGCTGCCAAATGGGATCCTCCCTCCCACTGCTGTCGCACCAGTGGCACAAATTAAGAGGGTTTGTGCTGTTCTGTGATACTCCTCTGAACACGGATGGTGCAGAGCTGCTCTTATGTAGGGTACTGCCTCATCACAGGGTTTAGTTACAAATTCTCATAGAAGCCTGGGGATCCTGAATCTTTAAAGAAAGTGCTAAGGACATAGGAGAGGTCACAGATGTTGAGATCCAGCCTAGAGCGTAGTTTAGGAAGGTGGCTTTCTCTGCCAGGCTAAATGACCCGAGCACATTCTCCTATCTGCTCACTTGTAACTATGTACCTCAGCACAAGTGAACCATAAAGGCACAACCTTGAGACGTCTCTTTTGTTTACCAGTTTCTTGCTTTCTTTGTACAGACTTTTCAGGCTACTATAAATCAAGTAGATTAGTTGATATCCTTATGGGAGTCCTATCTTTAAAAAAAAATATTTTTTTTCTCTTTCTCCATTAGTAAAGGTACAGAATGAGTGTTGAAAACATTATTACCAAGAATAATCACACATTTTGGGTGTTCTCAAAGGTGAGGTGGGCTCTTATCAAGCTGCTTTTCTTTCTCATAAAAAAAAATAAGGTTGCTCTGGAATGGATCCACAGAATGGATTCCTGTGATCTCAAAGGGAGGATTGGAGCTGTTTCCAGGGGACCATTGCTGCAGTCTCCACAGGACATTCTGCAGGCAAGAATAGGAACACACCACGTACAGCACAGGCAGTGTTCGAGAGAGAAAGCAGACAACCAAAGGAAGACAGCTGGGAGAGAGGAAGGATTGGATTGAATGTACTTAAGGGTTCCATATGGAAAAACCTTCATTTACTGAGTTTCACGAGTAGAAAGTCCAAATTCAGAGTTTGATAGCCATTATTACTTTTTAGCTTGGGTGACTTGAGTATTACTTGGTGCTGGTGTTATTTGCCACGATGTCTCAGAGGGTGATGAGGATAAGAATTCAGCACATCTCAGGAAAAACAGCTTTTGCTGGCCACCTGCTCAAGCACCAACTGTTCGCACTTTTTTTTCCCACTTTTTAAAACAAATGTGCCAAAGGATATCAAAACATATTTATCAGAACAGTAAAATAATAAACTATAACAAGGTGTCAGATTAAATAGGAAATGTAGTGGAAAGATATATTAAAAAGGTTTGAAAAACATTCCTCTTGCTTCTGTCCTTGAAAGGTAAGTTAATCCCTCCAGTATTATTTTCTAGTTCAGCAGCTCCCTGCAGCTTCCTGCACAGAAACCCAAAGCAGAGGCTCCCTCCTCCTGCCACCTTGAGACTTTTGCTCCTGGTCCTCCTCTTTCCTCTGCTGCTCTCATATCCTCACATTCCCCAAGCCCTTTCCACGCTGGACACACCAGATAGAAGCTGCTCCCTTCCCTCCACAGCCAGCACATTGCCCAGGCCTTTCCCTCTCGCCCTCACCCCACCTCAGAAGTCAACTTAAAGGTCACACAGAGTCCTTGGGCACAAGCTGGAACACACCAACCTAAAAGCACATCCCTTTTGCCACTCTCTATTAAAGGCAGGCAGCTTCGTTTGTGCAGACCTACAGACTGCAGATATCCGAAATGGAATTTTCTGTTCTATGGAAAGAATTTCTTCCCTGCTATTTTTACCATTCAAACTCAGAATGAAAATCAGAAAATGCAACTTCTAACCTGACAGAAATTCCAGTTTTTACCTACTTAAAATAATTCAGAATATTCTACAGCATATTTTCTGTGTGGAATAAATCAGCACATTGGGTATTTTAAACATACATTGATTTTTAAATTAAAATATACATGATTTCAAAGGAAGACTCAAGCATCCTATTTTTACAATGCCTTTCCTTTTGTTTTAATCTATTTTTCTTACAGCTTTCCTTATAAGAATGCCAATAATTTAAATTCAGTTCAGGAGAGAAACAAAACAATACTTTCAACAAGCAACAATTCCAACTGCTTATTATGTTAAAAGCAAAAAACATTATAATAAACTCTGCATCCAATACTCATTAGGAAATAGCTGAATTTATATGGTAGATTATGATTTTCTGAATCAATGTGTAGCTGTTTTCTCAGAATTCCTAAAAATTAGTCCTCCTTTAACAGGACAGCTGAAATCATTAGGTCTGTTCCTTCACTTTTCTCTCTTCCACCCCACTATTTTTAGCAATTTGTTTTATTTTCAAGGTGAAATACTTCCTTTTATTCAAGGTATCTGTCTCTACTGAAGACTTCTAGGATTAAACTAAAAAGCTGCGTGTTTAATACAGTGCCATAGAGTGCAACATTCCTATCTTGGTATCTTATCAAAGACTCATGGGGTAGGAAAAATGGTCTTACAAATTTTTAGCAGGGAAATGTAAATTCTTGTACAGGCTTCAAATAAAATCCAGAATCTTGTAAAGAAACTTCTTAGATTTCTGCGTGCTAGAGGAGGGTCCCCTGTGCTGCATTCCCTGGCAAAGGATAAACTGTCCCCAAAACTAAAACTGTCCCCAAAACAAAATCCCCAAACTGTCTCATGCTGGAGCAGTGGAAACCTTTAGGGGATGGTACAGTCTGAAGCTCAACAATTTTCTAGTTTTGAGTCCTAAGTATAGAAAACTGAGCCTGCAATTACTATCCATGCTGTGCTCCAGCTGATACAGCCCAGTGATGGCTTCAATTATTTCTTTTTGGAGATGTACTTGCAGAGAAGAATATCCAGGTGTGTTAAAACCTCTCCTTTCTGGGTGAAAGTGCAATCTGTGTCTGCACCACTCAGCTAAAACATTCCATGGCTATGGAAACAATGCAGAGATTCTTGGGATCACACAGGGCATGGTCAGCAACAGCACCAACATCCCTGGTTTAAAAATGGAGCCTGGGAGGAGTGGCTGAAGCACAGTATCTATCTTTCTTTCTTGCTTTCTTTCTTGCTTTCTTTCTTGCTTTCTTTTTCTCTCTCTTTCTTTTCTCTCTTTTCTCTCTTTTCTTTTTCTTTCTGTGGGGGTTTTTCCTCATGCTGATGTAAATTAAAATGCCCTTGCAGTCATATGCCATTATCCCCACTGCTTCCTCCAGCCTATCAAGCTGCCCACATGGATGTGTCCTAATCTGCTATGGAGTTTAGAGTTTACTGTAGTCATGGCAAAGCAAATTTGGTTAACAAAGATCTGTTTATTAAATTCCTAAGTAACTCTGGTTTTGAACCTGGCAGCCAAAGAGCTGAAGAGAGGACAAAGTCCAAAATCCAGAGGAGGGGAAAAATGTCAGGCAGCTTAAGATGAAGGATCTTAAGCTCTGAATTTGGCACAGGGGTAGGTGCCTGTGTCAGAGGTGGATGCTGCCAGGTCTGCCAAAATTATTCTTTCCCGTCTTCAGGAAATTATGGATGTTTGCAGGCAAATAATTGCAGTTCTCCCCTCCTTTGCACCCTCAGAGCATATTTCTGATGATACAAGTATGATTTCTTGAGCGTATTATCAAGGTGCTTCATTGTATGTTATAAAAAAGGAGGCCAAGACTGAGCAAAGAAAAAATGTGCTGCAACACATCTCAGATCCCAGCAGAAGACCAGTGTTTGTAATACCTGAATTCCCTCTCCAAGACAACCAAGGTGATTTGCTTGAAGAGAGGTGGTAAAACAGTACACTGAACTTGGGAAAAATTCCGTGCAGTAACAACAGTAACAGTCCGGCTGCTGCTTTTACAAGAAAAATGGTTTAATTATATATAATTGTGCAAATTCTATCATGGTTCTTTTTTTCTGGCACTCATCCACCCCACTATCTGTCACATAAAGCTGCTCAGAATTAAAATCCATATCCCTTCAGCACCTCAGCAAAGTGTCACTGGCCAGGGCTCTTGTTCTGATGGATGATAGCAGTGACAGCTGCCAGAAAACACACTTAAATTGCTCACAGATACCTTGAAGGTGTATGCAGCAATACATATTACCTAAAAAGAACCAATATATATCTTTCTGCTTGTCAGTTTTGTACTTGTACATTCTATTCTTTAATACTAACCCTTAAATCCAATTTCTCTGGAGTTAGTTATTCAGACAGCACGGGTATGATTAATAAAAACAGAAGTGGAATGGACAATGGCTAGATTAAAACGCCAAGCCCAACCATCAGAAGCTCAGAATTGGTGGAGATGTACTGACAGAAGTGTGCCAAGGGTTTGGGAACTGTTGCTTTTAAAGCCATTATTTCAGTATCACATGTGTACTGGCAGAACATTCACCTCCTGAACCTCACTATGAAATAAACCTACAATTTTTTTTTTTAGTTTCCTAAACTGTGAGCTAAATGTGGATGGGCCATTTTCTTTTTTCTTCTATTGTTTTTGGCTATCCAAATGCATGTACTTGATTTGTAGTGAGGCTGATTTACCCTAATTTTTAAACCAGACACAGCCTACATAGAGCTTAAATGGATCTGTGAGACTTTCTAGACATGACCCATCAGTGGATTTTGGAAACGCTGCTTCCAGTCTCCTAGGAATTTGTATTTTTCATTTAGCTCTGGTCAAAATGAGACCAACTACTTATTTTTTACTGTATTAAGCTAATTTTGAATTTAATTAATCTGACCAGACTCTTTTCCAATAAAAACTATTCTGTCAAAACATTTCTAATCAGCTTTAATAGAAATGACAACATCTGTTTTTCTCAAAATGAATGGCTGTCATGAACAACCTTCAGCTCTGCACAGGCTTTAAAGCACTGACTGTCTCAAAAACCACGGATGAAAACAGTGTTTAGAAAGTAGAAACACTGGGAAGAATTCACTGAGATCAACCTTCAGGTTGAAGGGGCTCCAGATGAGCAGAGGGCTCCTAGCCCCTGGTCCAGGGCCAGAGCTGTCCCTAATAAGCAGTGTAGGGTTCCCCTTTATTAATGTCAACAATATTTACCTAGTTAAAGCTGTGACCACAGTTAAAGTCACACAGGTTCCCTTGAAAATCCAGGTTGTTTTATAATTAGCATAGGATACAGACACACTGGACAAGGCAGTGTCAGCAATAGATTGAATTCAGCAGCAAAGCCTTGGCAGGCAGGGTACATCTTAAACACTCTCAAGCTGTTGATTTAGCTCCTGTTAATTTTAGCATGGAAGAAGCTGACCACACATTTGTTTCATGGTACTACTGTACCCCCAGCAGGTTCTGCTCTTTCTTGGAGATAAATATATTTATTAAGTTTCCTTTTTAATATTTTTAAATCAATAATTAAATAAAAAAAATAATATCTTCAGTCAGTACAACATAGTCATTACATATTAAACTACTTCCATCTCTTAAGGCCTCTGACAAAAATAGGGAGGTGCAAAACTGTTTCTACTTGAACTGTGCCATTTCATGCAGAAGTAGATATTTATCTGTTTGGGAGTCCCCTCCCTAAATACAATATATCACTCAATAGATTTCCATTTATGGTATTTAAACAACCACAGAGCTATCAGGGTATGCAGTGACACAAAAAATAATATCATTAAAATAAAATTAATTTGGACTGCATTTGCCTGACATGAACATGCCATACTGGAAGACAAAAAATTCTGCTTTCCTCTTCCTTCTTTATCATTAAAGTGGCAGGCTCACACTTTGGGAAAGAGCCAAGACTAATTCACCTTTCTGTCTGTTAAAATTAGAGGAGAGGGTTTTGGCAGCAAACTAATATCCATCAGAGATTTTTGAAAACTTTATTAAGAGATTAAGTATTATGAAGTGATGGAAGAGCAATTTTGAAGTAAAAATAACACAGAATGGTTTGATAGCAAAGCAATAAAATATTTGTTTAAATGGTAGAGAAATAGCTTACTTTGAGAGGTGGACTCAGTTTCTTTGCAGTATTTATGTCGCTTACATCACCTATTCATAAAATACTTACAAATATTAAAATATGCATACAATTTTTTGGGAAGAATCTTCCTTTTCAATAATCGTGTAGCTTGACTTTCATTGTTTGAATATGGAATTGTGGGCTTTGGGGATAGCTTAGTTTAACTTTTATTTCTTTTCTATACAATAACTTAGCCTAATGTTTGTTTTTATTTCCTTTCCACCCAATATTCATACACACAGAGAATGCTTCTCAATGCAAACCTGGAGCACTGGCATTTACACCACTGTGAGCTCAGTGGTGTGAGAGCAGCAAAGACACAAAGCTGCCTGAGCATTTCCCAAGTGAGCAAACTGAATAATTTATTGTAATATACTTAATTATTTTCCTCAAATTACATGGTAGGCTAAAAAAGCTTCTTTAATAAATTTGTTGACAATCAAATACTACTAAAAATGGTTAGGCTTAAATTTGGATTCTACTCAAATAAGTGAGATATTAAACAGCCCAGATAAGAAAAGCTACAGCATTTTGTGCTGTCAGTTGTGTAGCAGGAAAAGGCAACATAAATAAAAAAAATTACAGAAGATACATTTTGTTGTTAAAAATAGTTGAAAAACAAGGAGCAATATGGTATGTCCCAAACACCTGCAATTGCCACCTGCTGTTTTCCTTATTTGTATGTGGACTATTTTGAAGTTCCCTTGTAAAACAATTTGTTCAGTTCTTATTTCACATTATGGCACACTAGAATAAACTTGTGACCCATCTTGGTACAAGTATTGCTGATACAGATTTTCAATTTCTGTTTTTTATGCTCACTTAGAATTGTATTGACAAGGTAAAGGTTTCTGGCCAAGTATGGATTGGATTTGGAGCCATGAGAGATGACTATTAAAAGCAGTGATTTGTTTTTTTTTT
>VYXF01002787.1:2457-33265 GCA_013397295.1 Polioptila caerulea | reverse complement strand
AAGAAAAAAAAAAAAGAATTGTGTCTGGAATGTGTGTATCATAGGAGGCCACCAATACATTCAAAAACTTTTTTAGCGGGGCCTGGGTAATGCCAAAGCCATGGGAGCTTCTACCACTCCTGGTGAGATTACACAGTCTGTGATGGAAAATGAGACCCAGGGATAAACACAGTCTGTTGGGAAGCTGTTGGAGAGGCTACAGTGAAGTCCAGCATCACTAGCTTCTGGAAGAAGGGTGGTAAGTAAGTCAATAAAGGGGATCGTGTGGGCATAAAAATACTCTTGCATTTTCAGAAAGCCTTTCAGCAGCTTTTTGCAAAGCTTATTAAACTTTTTAAAGAAAATAAGTTGCCACAATATTGGATGAGAGGTTGGTTTTGGAGTTGAAATCTGGTATAAGAGGAAGTGAGGGACAGGGCTTAGTGGTCACTCTCCAAGAAGGAGATTTATGCAGTCAGGGGATAATTCAGGTTAGAAGGGACCTTTGGAGGTCATCTAACCCAGCCTCCTATCCAAGCATGTCTAAAGGGCTAAAGTTATGCAAGGACTCCTTCAGTGAAACCTTATTATGTCCAAGGATAACCATTCCACAACTTGATACAAAAGCCTTAGAATTTGAGTTGTTTTTTCTTGATGCCTCTGTGACCTCTAGAAAGCAGCCAACAGTGAAACGTATTGGGCTGGAGAGACACTGGGCTTTGGCTGTGAGTGCCTATGCCTTCCCTGAAACAGACTTCAATAGGCAGGTTGGGGTTGAACTTGGTGACCCTTAAGGTCATTTTCAACTCAAACCGTTCTGTGATTTATGTGTGGAAATTAAAAAAAATTGCTTCCAAATTTGAGCAACACAACGTTATTTTTCTGGCATGGTTATGCTGAAAAATACTACTGGTCCTGAACACTGATGCTCCATTCATTTCCCACACAGAGATGGCTTTTGTTGGTGTGGATGTGGCAGACAGCTGCAACAGAAAACCTCCTTTTTGTTTGCTAGCGCTTTGTCCTAGCCGGGGGTCTTGGCTGGCAGATCCTGCAGCCACCGTGTCTAGTCTGGATAAGCACTGATAAAACCAAGCCTATCCGGATATTTTTTTGCAGTATTAGGAGGAAGCAGCTCTATACAACAAAGAGTATTACTGTTATTTGGAATTATATTCTATCTTTGGAAAAAACACCAAAATCTTGTAGAGGAAATGTACCTCTCCGAGAACAACATGTTTTCTCTTGCACCTGAAACTGATTGAACCAGCAGCAGCAGCAGCAGCAGCAGCTTTTTGCAGTGTGCAGATTCAGCTAAAGAGCAGGTTTGGCAACTACTTCGACTTCAAATACATTAAGTCTCCTCACTGTCCTGAAAATATAGGCTGGATAATTCTGCATGTATCAATGCAAGTAAGGCTACAGTTTCCACAAGGGAAAAATCTTCCTCCTTGACTTGCCTGCACTTATCTCCTGGCACTGGCAAATATAATTCCCCTTTGTCATTAACGACTGTGGGTTTTTTTGTTGTCAGTGTTTTATCTGAGGTACTCACAGGAAAGCTACAACAGAATTGGTTTGATTAAAAAAAAAAAAAAAGTTCCAGTGCAAACTACACAAGACTGTGAAATACAAAGCTGTGTTTTGTGTCAGGTACATCAAAGCAGCGTGTGTATTTGTGATTGTGAGATGTGTGGAGCTCAATCATACAAATTCTAATAAGTAACTGAGGAAAGTAAAGCATGGAAAGAGACCTTTGAATCTATCCTTTGTTCGCAGTTAACTTCTGTAAGTTCTAAGCTGATATTAGAAGCATTTGTTTTTTAGCAAGAACTTTCTGCTTGTGTGTAGGCCTTAAAGATGTTGCAATAATTACCTTGAAAGTGTAATTTTAGAATATTGCTTGTATTATCTCATAGTTTTAATTAGTAAGAACAGGGAAGCTGGACATCACTATCATAAGATTAATAGTCCTGAGAATTAAACGTCAAGTCCACATCTGGAAGCTAGACCTCATTATCTGGGATCCTCCTTTCTCTTTTCTGGAAGCTAGACCTCATTATCTGGGATACTCCTTTCTCCCTTCGGAAGTTAGACCACCGTCTGGGATACCACATCATCCGGGAGACTGCAACACCTGGGATACATCCTGAAGAGACTGAAATTATGACGGGAAAACCGAGAATAGAAACTATAATGAGTATACGTAGATATGTCAGAAACTGCTGACAACATATCAATAACCCTATAAATACCTGTAAGCCCTTAACTATCAGTGTGCAGTTGGAAGAAAAACTCCTCCCACTGTACCCAGCGTCGTTGAAACTTTGCTCATACTTTACCATATTAAATAATAAATTAATAGCTGCTTGAAGATTGGCCGAGTCAAGCTTCTTATTCCTAACAAGACCAAGTATGCGATTGTTTCTCAGACTGTGTCAAAGACTCCCTTTTCTGCAGTTTAGTCCTTGTTTGTCAGCAGCAATGGCAAATGCCTGCTGGCTGAAAGGTTTGCTGACCACAGGGTATTCAACTTTCCAATTGCCAAGCAGAGTACTGTCAAACAATCCTCTGTAATCCTCTCAGTTAAACAATCTTTTACAGCTTTCCCTTGCAGTGCCCATGTAACTTGCAGAATGCATCTAGGGTAGGGGTGCCAAGCAACTTCCCTCTTTGTGGTATTTATTACCCTGCCAAAGCAAACTAATTTCCTTTCCTGTTTTGCTTATTTATTTGATATATATGGCACAATTCCTGAGAAATGCAAACAAAAACAAGGTTACGGACCTACTTTGACAGGAGAACAGACAGCATAATCATACAATTTTAATGATTGCTTTTAAAATATTGTTTTCAGTCTTCTGATTGTGGGAAAACACTTATTAAAACAGTTCAGTGTGTTTTAGTATGTAAGCTTTAAGTGCTGTTCATCAGCTGAGATAAAGCTCACATCCACCATCTGTACACTTTGCCAAACCTGATACTTCTGTCAGTCCCAAGTAGTTTCCCAGGTGGCTGAAGGAAGAAGTGAGAAGAAAATTAAAGAGTTTTCTGTGGCCCTCCATCTCAGTTGGTACCTCTACCCTTGGCACCCCTGGGCAGGACTAACACTGCAGCAATGAATAAGCTGTTACTTGGAGTGTGGGTTAATTGGGTCATTCCTCATTAATATTGCCTTCTTTACCAATCCAGTTTTTCTTGATATTACAATTATCTGTATGTGTGTCCACCTCTGCATGAGTATGTGTGTTGTATTTGTAATATGCCTGCATGTATTTTAAACATATACTTATATAAATCTGTCTATGCATATTTGTGTCTGTGTACACATGTGTGCAATTATTTATGTATTTAGCTATTTATGCATTTAGCTATACCAGGTCAGGCTCATTAGTGATGTGAAGAACTTTTCTCCCAAAGATTTCCTAATTTTCAATGGGTAGATCACTACAAGTGCAAATTTAAGAATTGCAAGGGATCTCCAGTAACCTTTAAAAAATACACGGATAGTCAGGGTTGCAAAAATTTAAGTGCTCTGTTGACTCACAACCTCATATACTCAGCGTTTGGACACCACTGAGGCTTTGGAGGCTGTTAAACCACAGTCAGAGGATCATCTGGGGAAAAAATAGTGGTTTCCTGTGATACTTTTAAAAACTTACTGAGAAGCATACACTCTAACTTTTTTGTAGGAGAGAACAAAACCATAACCTCATTTATCTTTTAGTTTTGTAGAGCAAATCTAGACTGAAAAGCAGAAGCTAGAATGGGATAAAATTAAAGAAAGCAAACAGGTAGGTAAATTGTCTGTTCTTTTCTTTGTTTTTTTTTTTTTCCTCAGTAGTCCCTGTAGAATTTGTAATAAAAATAAAAATAATTAGCATTCATCAGCAGATAATAATACTTGTGTTTTATTAAAATGGTCTTGCTGTTCAGTACTATATCGGTATAAAACTTCGGCAGTGACATCAAATGGCATCTCCTACCTTTGCAAATAATGGAATTTTCTCAAAGTACGGATTGTTGCAAGCAAAGCTTTATTCATTATTCTGTTGATAATCGTATTAAATCCTGTTTTGAATGAGTTCTTGCCTGTGGGATTAACAGGAGCGTGTGTTCACATAACAGAGAGTATTATGTATCATCTAGTATGCCTAAAATATTTTTCTCTGTTTTTTTTTTTTAGTGTTTTTTTGGTGTTTTTTTTGGGTTTTTTTGTTTTTTTTTTTTTTTTTTTTTAGTTGTTTTTTGGTGTTTTTTTTGGGTTTTTTTGTTTTTTTTTTTTTTTTTTTTTAGTGCATGCAGTGGTATGTGACAGCAAATGATATTTTTAGAATGGATTTGGTGTATTTCCATAACTTCTGTAGGTGACCCTGCACTGGGGGTTGAACTAGGTGATCTTCAGAGGTCCCTTGGAACCTAAACTATTCTGTGATTCTGTGATGTGTATTTTGTTTTATAATGCAAGGTCATCCTTTTGGAAAATTGTGCTTTAAACATCACGTGAACGCTAAAAAGCCTACATGGCATTTAAGAAATTATCAATCCAATATTGAAAAGGTAGATATTATTTAAATAGTAATAAAAAGAGTCTAAATACTTTAAATGAAGTTGTTTACACTGCTCTCTCCTTTGGCTGTGACAAAGTGCCGGGTCCCTCCCCTGGTGCAGACAAGTGGTGGCACCGTCCTCTGGTGTGGGGATATCGGTCCTGTTCCTGCCGGGTGGCAGCAGAAGCTGAGCGAGGTGGGACACAGCTCTGCTCTAGCGCCTTTCCCTGCCCTTGCTCACCTGGCTGCACCTGCCCGCGGGACGTCACCTCGCTCTGCCCATCCCGTCTGCGGTGCTCGCTGACGTCAGGATGCGACGGCCGTGACCACCCGGCCGGACGCTTCTTCGCCTCCACCGACAGCGGCGGAGCAGCGCGGCCAACTACGGCCCGGGTGGCTGCCGCTGCTGATCCCGCTGCTGCTGCAGATCCTGATCCCGCTCCTGCTGCTGCTGCTGTTATTGCGAATGCTGCTGATCCGGCTGCTGCTGCAGCTCCGGCGTGTGGCTGCAGTCTATCGCCCGGAACAGCCAACGCCAAGTTATCCAGCCGGGCCACGGCCGAGGGAATGCAGCAATAGTCCCTGAGGTCGCCGCAACGAGGCTGAGCGTGGACACCAAGGAATAACAAGCCAAACCCGCTGAGGATTTGCAATGCAAGCAGCCTTTACAGGTTTCTTTTCTGCTTTGCTCCCACCCTGCTGTTGGATTTGAGATCATGTATGTGTTTTGCTGTTGATTATGGGAGGGTATTAATATCTAGGGAAGGGGATTCAGACGGATTAATATGTTAGTTTTGACTTAAGGGGATTTTATTTTCTTTCCCCTTATCCCTACCCTTCATCTTTGTTAACACAACTTCATCTTTATTATTTTTGTTTTAGGTCGGTTAATATTGTAGCTTTTGGGAATGAAAGAGGTGGTTTCTCTGAGGACAATCAGCAGCCCAGCCTGATCTGGAGCTATCTTGGGAGAAGTGCTCTCATTTCCCAGATCGACAGCAGCTTGTCTGCCAGTCACGTTGGAAATCCAGTTTTTACTGAGTATCAAACCTGTGTATTTGGAAATGTCAGACTGGTGGTACATGACTGTCCTGTCTGGGTAAGAGGTCCATCTCAGTCTTTTTAACTGCACCTAATAGCGTTTTACTGTTGGAGTAAAATTAAATAATATCTGATTTTAAATGGTTTTCATTGATGGATTTTGTTAGTAGTTTTATTATTACATACAGTAAAAACTTATAAAATGTAACCCGGTAAATGCTGGGAAATCTCAAAGATGCTACAAAAAGTTTCTCATAAACAAGCCCCTGCTGGCCTCACCTGTAAGAAGGTGTTTTTTTCAACTGTGTTGCTTAGTGGAAATTTTGTGAAAGATAATCCAGAGGTAAACAAGAATGCCTTCTTTGTGACACTTCAACATAAGCTCACTCTCCAAATATTTGTCAACAATAAAATGATTTTTTTTTTCTGTAGAAAAAAAATGTAATAAGTCTTTTAGATCTGAAAAATGACAGATTACATGATCTAGTATCTTGCAAAATACAGTGTGGGGGGTATATTATTCTGTTACAAAGAATAATGATGTCTTAACAGCATTACCTTTATCTGATGGTAAATTAAAAAGATTCTGCCAGTGTTGCAACTTCCTGCACGTTTTTTAGTAAGTGAGAAAACTTAGTTCTGCGTGTGAGCAGATCAATGTTTATGTAAGAAATCATACTGATAATCTAAATTAAAACACATTTAATGACTACTTAGTAGCCTTAAATAAAAACCCTCAGCTTACTAGCTTTTAGAAATTAAAACAATAATGAGTTTCAGCTCCATAATTCTATCCTTTGGGTGATTTTTATACTCCTGTAACGGCAACTTTTTGGAGAATCTAAAGGAGCCATAACAGCTCCATGAAATACATGATCAGAAGCTGATTACAGACACCAGTTCAGATGGACTGGGGGATCCTATTTCTAATCTGTGAAGCTGCATGTGACCTTCATGTGCAGTTTGCCGGAGTCACTGGAGTGCAGCAAAATCTCTTGAATATAAATAAAATCTGTAGGACGTCAAAGGCTGTTTCAGAGGGATGGAGGATGGGAAGGCAAGTGGGGGTAGCTGAAGAAGGGGAAGGAAGGACATAGATTGGATACAGAGTTTATGTTTTTATTTTACTTTAATTGCATTTGGCTTTCTGCAAAACAAGACTGTTCAGTTCTGGAGACCTTATATTTCTGCCCTTCAAAAGCTAGCTCGTTATTTTTTGAGTCATTGCATTTCCGTGGCATCAGTTTTTTTTTTCCCTCCATCATCTAAAGGAGGCAGGAGATATGTTACTAAGAATGTTGGGGACAAGTTTGCATTTTTCTCTTCATAGAAGTCATCTTAGATAGCAGTACTAGACTCAGCAGGAGGTCATTTGTCATGCATAAAGCAGTGTCCTTGCTAGAGTAAGGCAGAACAGGACTATTTCCCACAATGTGAGTGCCTGAGGTTTACTATGTCACAATGGTTTGTTCAGGGCTGCTCTTCTGCTAGCCTGGGGAAACAGCACAGAAAAATTCAAAGTATTGACAAATATTGCCCCAAGCCATATTCTGCATGGGAAAAGATCTCTGTTTCATGTTACCAAAACACAGCTGTGGTGGTATGGCAGCCCTTGTAGTATTTCAGCCTCTGAGCATAAGGCAGATTTGCATTTTGCCTGGGATTTGTACCTCCTCTAGATTAAACCCATATGATTAAGGCAAGACAGTCAAAGATATGAACTTGGCATCTGAGTACACTGATAGTTGTGAGTCTCAAAACTCAAGGGTGCCCAGCTGCTCTCTGTTTTCCACAGCCATCAGTCTGGAAAAGTAGTGTTGATGTGGGTTTACTGAGTAGAACTCCACAGTGAGTGGAGGGATCCTTTTGCATGGCAGATTGTGGTGCGGTTTAATTTTCTTGAATTTCAGTCTGCTGCTGCACCTGCCTGTCAGCCCAGGACACTGCTCAGCCTTTTCAGTCGGCAGGTCAGGTGTCTTTGGGAAATTGCAAAGATAAATTCATGTTTGCCAACATGCATACTAGCATATTGTGAGGAGCTCTCCTTCTCCAGGCAGTTGCAGGGCCCAGGGTGGAAATATTGACTTTGAGGACCTTATAATTCATGCAGATATCACAGGGCTGTAGAGACAGTAGTGGAATACCACACTTTTCAAAATCTGGAGACAAAATGTCAGAGTTTCCAAGGACAGGTTGTTCTTTGTGTGCTGCTCTCTGGGTGTACCTCTCTGGCTTGCTGTGTGTGGCACTGCTCTGGCAGAGCTGTGTGCTATATGCAGGGGATGTATATGTATAGTGTATAGATGTATAGTGCACCGACAGCCTTATAAATCATGTGACTTCAAAACGTTTTCTCAAAAAATGCAAGCCTAGGATAAGAGGAGACATAAAGAACTAGGGAAAACACGTGTGCTAACATATCTGTTGAATATTGTAACTTTAATAGCTGATAAGTTGCTAATGCATGCTTAAACTGCTCTATAATAAGGCATACTGAATAAGAATGTCTCAGGTTTTCTAATTTTGGAAGGGAAACCTCTGTATGGAACTTATAAGCAGTAATTTGAAAGACAAATTTTAAGAATTCCTTTGGAAAAGACTGCTTTGATTAACACTGTGTTAGATTTGACAGTCTTCAGGACTGAGATGCCATTTTTTTTGATTTGCATGTATTTTGCAATTCCACTTTACTCTGAATTTTTTATGCTCCTGCAGAAAAAATGCAGACAGAATTTTTACTATCTAATAGCACGTAAATCTTTCTCAAGTCCATAATTAAGCATAGCATAGAAGTTGTAATTCATGTTTTGATTCATTTAACTACAATGTTGCAAAATAGATGGCAAAATAAAAAGTCCTTTGTAAGTATTCCCTACTTGAAGTAACTCTTGTTCTCTCCCCTCTTACTGGGACAAATACCCTAGGGTTATTTATACCCAGGACAGTGTTTCTGTCCTGGCCTGGGGGTCTTGCTGCCCTTTTTAACTTTTTCTCCTAAGACCCACCTTGTTTTAGTAGTTAGTTTTGGGTTTCTGGCTTTTATTTGACTTGTTTGGGTTTATTTTTCCCCATGGGAAACAAAACCCCCATAATCTTTTTGCTTTCCCCTATTTTTAAAAAAACTGCTCAATTTCTAGAGAATTACTGACATCATCAAGTACAGAAATGTTACAAAAGGGGAAAATAGAGCAGCTGGGTTTTGGAGATTGCCTTGTGCTGAATTAGATATTTTCAGAGGAGTGGATGCTTCACTGTGCCTTTCACAGAGCTGCAGACCTCCACGGGGCTCACTAATGCACAAATACATTCACTGCAACTTAGATACATTAACTACAATTTTAAGAAGCTGTTCTGTGAATTTTTTTCTTATTCTCCCTTACAACAATCTCATTCCCTGAGTATTTTTGTATTTTTTCTCTGTTATTTACTGCACCAACAGAAGTAGTCCCTCAAACACTGTGAGCTTTTTATGTCAACGGTATTATCCATAGTGTAGTTCTCTGGCTTTTTCCTCTTTACCAGAATTCTTGTGCTCCTTGTGCTACCAAGGCTGGCCAGGCCTTACCATGTCCAAAGATAAAGGATCTGAGCCACTTTTAGATTTTATTTACTATTTTTAGAAATCTAGATGTATTACTGCTTTGGTAAAAAATGACAGCTCGTAACTTTTCATTTTTCAGTATGTCATCTGTTCTCACTTTTAAGCTTGAATGCCTCAAGGGGTAATTTACAACAAATGATCATATCCTGGTAAAAAAATACTATCAAATTCATTTATGAGACGATGATACAGGCAATATGAGCTTGGTTTGTTCTGTGAGGGTGGTGTTTGGGGGGATTTCTGAAGGACATACTTCCATCTGTCCTGCAGATTACTTATCTGAGTAAGTTCAGAGAACTAGTAAGTTATGGAAACCATACCCATAAAATTTGCCCTGCTGAAGAGGAAAGAAATTGTAGAGGAATATTGAAAAAAAGCAGGGAAGGCTCTGGTATGTGGTGTGGAGAATATTAGTGTGAAGAAGGCTTTGGTAGTGGAGACTGTGTCTGTAAATGAGTCATAGAGAGGAATAATTCTCCAATGGTCCCAGTGCATCTCTCCTGGATCCTAGGGAAATCCCAGGGAAACATTCCTACGGGATGTCCAGGCACTCTTTCCCCACAAAGAGTGGTTGGCATTGCTGCTGCCTCAGATTCAGGGCTGGGCTGGTTGGATATGGGGACACTTATAAGCAGCTTTCATAAAGAGTATGAGCACTCATTTGCGTGAAGAATTTCGCTGCCATTCAGACAGCCATTCATAAATAATTCTTAACAAAGCAAGTGTTGTTATCTTGAAGGGATCATGTGATTTTGTAGGAAAATTGTGTATTCAATGCCTCTGAAAGCTTGATTTTCAACATTGAATCTTGAGAAGTGTAATTTACTAATGGCAAGAATATGTTATGAGATACTTAGAATGCAGGCATGCAAGGAAGGAATGAAGATATTTCCTAACATGTCCTGAGTGGAACAGCATCAGAAGTATAATTATAATTTTAAATTATAATTATTAATTTCATAATTAAGTAACTTTAGCTGTGCAGATACTTTTTTCTTTTGCCAATGGCTGAAATATTTGTGAAATAGGGCAGGAAGCATGATAAGGAGTAGCTGGTACAAAAATTTCATAGATGTACCTAAAATTAAGGTTATTCCTGAAACTAAATGGCTCTTCGTCATCTGAAGAAGTTTCCTCTGTCATTTTTGCATGAGAGGTTCTCTAAAAGTGATAAAGAAGGAGGCTCTAGATGCTCTGTCTCAGGGATGCCTTGTGCAAATAAGTTATTTTTTGAGATATTTTTGAAGGATTTTCCTGGCACATGATATTTAGCTCTGTTGTACTCTAGAGTGAGTGAAAGACAATATACAAACATAACACAAAACCAATATACAAACAATATAAAAATACACATAATAAATTCCATAAGAAATTTCCGTAAGCATTTTTTATTACTCATGCTTAAAGCTGTGCAGTTATAGTATATTTGTGCACCTATGCTCTACACTTTGCTTATGATACCACCCATTGTCTCCAATCTTGTAGAGACGGGCCAGTGCAAATCTGGGCTGATCTTGAAGACAGTCAGCTGGATGGAAATTGCAAAGGAACAGATATGCTTTCTGTGCGAACAGAACAGAACAGAACAGAACAGAACAGAACAGAACAGAACAGAACAGAACAGATAAATGTTCCATGTTATTTTGTGGGTTGTAGTGTATTCTTCCTTTAAATCCTTGTTGTGTTAAATGTATACAACTCTTAAAAATTTTCCATTGAGATCTTCAACAACTAAAGTGTACTAAAGCTGTCCCTTGAAAATTCTCAATTTTTAGCTGCTTGTGTGATCAAGTTCTCCACATGTCCATCTAGATAGCTGTCTCAAAGCACAGTAGCTGGTAATCCTACTGCTAGAGGTGCTAAATGTGCATTTATGTATAAATGTTACATTATTAACTGTGCCTAAATGATTGTATTAAGTGCTAATTGAGACTGTCCTTAGCCTGGGATTATAATAGTCTCTGAGTTTTCTCAAACAAATATCAAGAACAGTGCACTTGACCTCCTCTCTTGTCAACATGGTTAGTCATGTGAGAGCTATTCCTGATAAATTGTTAATAGTGGTTTACGTATTGCAGAACAAAAGTTTCTATTACAGAGATCAATGGGAATGCCTACCATAATTTATTTCCTCATTTATTTCTTTATAGGGTCAAGACCTGAATTGGTAATGATGTGCACTGACAGTTTAGGCAAATACTTGTCCTAACTTCCATCAAGGTCATGCTATTTCTTGTAGTTAAGAGCATTGCAGCTACCTTACCAGATTTCAAGCAATGACCCTTTTGAAGTGGTATAAAATAGTTATGTTGACAATGCAAGCCACGCCACTTGTTGATATTACTAATCTTGTATGTACTTGGCTCCCATTTGTAATGCTCTTATTTCTGTGACTTGCTCTTCAATACTCATATTGATCCTCCCAGCTCAAACTTTGAGTTCTGTCCTTTTGTCACGTCTGTGCTCATTTATTCCTGTTTTCACATTGTCTTTAATTCATTATGGATAATTTCCATTTTCTTTCCTCAAGATCCCAAGTTCTTCTAGTTATGCCTCATGCTATGCAGTGCTGCCATAGAATCACAGAATTAATGAATTATTTGGATTGGAAGAAACCTAAGATATCATCTGGTTCCAACCCCCTTGCCATGGGGAGGGTTGCACAAACATGTGTTTGAGAATTGTTAGTTTTCCTGCCATGGGCAGGAACACCTTCCACTATACGAGATTTCTTAGAGCCTGATTCAACTTGTCCCTGAATACTGCCAGGGATTGGAAACCCCCAGCTTCTTGGGGCAAACTGTGCCAGGGCCTCACCATCCTCGGTGGAAAAAATGTCTACCTTATGTCCAACCTAAATCTACCCTCTTTAAGTTTAAAACCATTGCCCCTTGACCTATCACAACAGGCCATGCCAAAGAGGTTGTCCCTACCTTTCTTATAAGCCCCTTTTAAGTATATAAAGGACGAAAAAGTCTTTCTGTTCTAAGAGACAGTAGTATTTCAGGTTATCAGAGGGGTTTTTTTCAGTTCTCTGGACCACTTACAGACTTCTCTCAAGAGTTTTCAATTCAGCATGCATTCAAAGCCAAGGCTTCCCCCAGCATTTATGAGCTACCTGCAGGTGAACCAGAAATTGCAGAATCACAGTTCCATGACAAATACACAAATAATAACTGTATATTGCACGTGGATACAGCACAGTTGTAAATTGAAAGAATATCAAACAATTTTAGATGTTAAGTCCTCAACACAGAGCAATGAAAAACTGAATGTGAAGTTGAAAATGAAAATGTAGGCATGTGATCGAAGTCCTTATCCTGAAGGCATTAGCACCTGGTAAAGCTATGTGGAAGCTCTTGTGAGGCAGATGAAAATCACACTGAATTATTAAGTTTGTATTTAGAAGTTCATAGGTACACAGGGTAGTTCTGTGTAACCCTTTCCCTAAAATGGTGTGATTAATAATGTCTTTGTTTGAATTCCTGAAAACCTCTACCACTGAAGGTGCTTTTGTTTCCTAAAGGAAACAATTTTAAAGTTAAGTAATTAAACCAGCTAAGTTTCTTCCTGAAGGGAATATTCCCTGAAAACTCTACTTTTAATTCTTGCAGAATTCCTGAATTCATGGAAAATATTTATGATTTATTATAACAAACAACTTGCTCTCCAAACAAAGAAATTTAAAAGGAGGAAGTCTGCTCATTTGTTGCATGTCTTCAAATAAGAATCTGATTTTATCTAATCAGATAAAAACACTTAAGTAAAGTTTTGCATTAAGAATATAGAATATTTCATCTTTTTCTTTATAGACATTAAATTCTTGATCAGTGGTTTGTTTTTTTTTTTAGGATTTATTTGACAGTGACTGGTACACTTCCTGCAGACTCATTGGAGGAGCTGATATTATTGTGATTAAATACTCTGTCAATGACAAGACTTCATTTCAAGAACTAAAGGACAGCTATGTGCCAATGGTAAAAAAAGCACTAAATTACTCCTCAGTTCCAGTAATAATTTCTGCTATTGGTGCAAGAAAAAACGGTATGTATCCAGCTTCCTGTAACAACAGATAAAATCTCATTTGGAAGGTGGGTATAGTGTAATTTCAGTAGAAGCCGGTTGTTTTTCCAAGCTGCTAACAGAAACAATTAGTCTTTCAGGATGACAGTAATATGAACATGTATTTTGGCTCTCTAGACTGATGTACTGGCAAGAACATTGTGCTTAATTAACCCCAGTGATGAAAGGCAGCCTATCCTTCCTTGACCTCTGCAATGACTCTTCTTGTGGAGCCATCACACATGGGGATTAAATCCAGTAATTTGGATTAAGTAATACACATTTGTGTATAAAGTAACTCTAGTGTATGAGAGTAAAATTATATCCAGCAGTCTGAAAACCTTGGAGTGTGAGTGGGTAAAGCCTTGAAATTCTCTGGGATTTTTTTCCCTAAAGCAATGAATGAAAAACAAAACCCTAGCTTGCCTTTTACTTTGTAACACTTGACTAAAACAACTGTTTCTGAGCATCCCTCTTTTTAATGAGTAAGGGACTTGATGAGTGTAGATGTAAATATTTATTTTGTAATGTACATAGATATAGTAATCCATGTGAAGTTTATCCTCTGTACATGGAATGCTCAGTGTTGCCAAGGTCTACTTATAAATCTTTTAGCTCAGTGACAGATAAAGGACAGTTGAAGAGCTCCATAACATAAATAATTAAATTAAAGTTAAATTTTTTTTTTTTCCATTTAGTAATTCACTGATCATGACCAAAAACTTTTATGCTCTAATTTATACAGGAGTAATAAATCTTCCATTCTAAAGGAAAGGTCTTGGTAAATTGTCTTCCCCAAGCATTTTCTTATACTTTTAAAGAACAGGATATCAACAAACTGAGTGACTCCTCTAGCAGTTTTGTTTTTTTTTCTTTTCCGCTTAGTTTTCTTCTCTCTTCCTCCCTAAATAATATGGCCATGGGAGACATCAGGCTGGACCTCTGGGTTTTCCCTGGGACCTGTCAGACAAACTGCTGTGCACACACAGAAAGAACCATTTTGTTTCTAGGAGGTATTTGTGAACACAGCAGTTTGCTCATACAGATAACTAAGATCTTAATCCTCTGTAGTGGTAAATTTTGCTGCCAAAATAAATGATTTTAAAAAACCCAGTAAAACCTGTTTTATTACATTATCCATAGGTCTAGGAAGAGTACATTAACGTGGAGCATGCACAGCACTTTTGAAAGCACATCCATCCATGGCTGGCAGGTTCTTACTGTCATTAAGCAAAGCTGACCCAGCATGGCTAAATGATTTTGAACATTTAAATGGCATAATCTTAAATGTACCTATTTTGTTTTTTAAAAAGTATATGTAAAATACCTGTAAATGAATCAGATCCTGCAGTATGTACATACCTATCAAAAGTTGGTCTGGAGTGGAAATTTTCCTCTTTCATTACTGTGTGTGTTTCCTGCATGGACAGATCACAATAATTCAACAGGTTTAAGGGTGACATTCATGAATGATAACTCCTGCAGGCTAGTACAAGACCTGTGCATGCAAAGGTATTGAGCCAAAGCCAAAACTGGCATCCAGAGGTCTGGCTGGACTTTTCCACCTTAACAAAACCAATTAAGTAATGCTAATGTATTGTATACAGAGGTTTGTAGAGTGACTAGCATTTTGAATTGATTAATAAGAAGTTGAGTTTTTTCTGCAATTACAGATTTCTTATGGTAAAATTATTATGTTTTCTTTTCCCTCTTTGTTCTTCTCTAAGTAAGATATCTTTGCAGTTTTTTAGGAATTGAAGAATTCTGCATTATTTGACAAAATTTTTTTTCCCATCACTTTTTACCCCAGGAGTGCCTTGCACATGTCCCCTGTGCGCTTCAGACAGGAGAAGCTGTGTCACAACCTTGGAAGGAGTTCAGCTTGCAAAGGAACTTGGAGCCACTTACCTTGAACTGCACACTCTTAATGACTTCTACGTACAGAAGTACTTTGGAGGAGTGGTGAGTGAGAATCTGCTGTTTTGGAAACAGAGTGTAAACATGCAGGATGTGCATGACTGGTGTGAGGGCTTCAGAGTGCCAGGGGAGGCACACCATGGTCCCTTCCACCAAGTGCCAAGTTCCCACCTATGCAAGATTCAAGTTAGATATTAGAAAGAAATTCTTCACTGTGAGGGTGGTCAGACACTGGAAGAGAATGGTCAGGGAAGCCATGAGCACCCTATCCTTGGTAGTGTTCTTGGCCAGGTTGGATGAGGCTTAGAGCAACCTGGTATAGTGGAAAGTGTCTGTGGGCATTGGAACTCAATGGTCTTCAAGGTACTTTCCAAGCCAAACCATTCTAGGATTATAGGATTCTATGATGCTGCCTGAATCAGCAGTACCAAGGTTGTTCTGTTTTTAAGTAGGAAGGTTTAGGAAAGCCATATAACACACTGCAGTAAGTTTTCCACCTGTATTCTTGTCCTTTTATCTTGCTGGAGAACACCGAACTGAATGAGGCCACTTCCCAAGATACAATTAGAATCTAAAGAGGTTGGTAAATTGAGTATCTTTGTGTCTGTCAATTCTAGGAAGATTAAATACACAAGAATTAACCACAATCATTTGAATAAATAGTCTTTTAAATTGTGCTAGTTCTATCTAAATATGGTATCTTCTCGTAAAGGAATTTTGGGATTCTCCTGGATGACTGGTGATAGTGTCATTACCTTTAGCTCCGCATACAGAACCTGTAATACCCCTTAATTTGATGTCTAGGTTGTTATTAAATAAGGGGTTTTTAAAAATTATATTTCTTTTCTTAGCTGGAATATTTTATGATCCAAAGCTTGAATCAGAAGTCATCCGAAAAAATGAAGAAAAGTAAAAAGATGCAGAAGTGCCATCGAGTCCAACCTCCTCATCTTGAACAGCCAGGTGCTCATTGATATCTGGTCTCTAGTATAACTCCTTTTGTGTGTCATTTTCTTTGCACAATTACTGTTTTTTACAACATTTTTTGCCAACCATTGTTACTGTGAGCTGTGCTATCTATTGTCGGCTATTCTGGTTATGTTGCATCATTTCTTAGTGAAAAAATGGGGAGAATTGTATGGCAATATGTAACATTGCAATGGATTTCTAGTTTATTCTAGGTATAACTAATAGGAGTGGTTTTCTGGCAGACTTATGAAATTATGAAAACATGAATTGATAAATGATTTACATAAAATCTTAACAGACAGATTACGAAAGAAAGTTGTTAGAGCATGAATTATTATTCTACAGTATCATCAAGTAATGTTTTTGTTTGCTGCAGATAAAACAAGGGAGAGAAGTACGTACCTTTATGTGATTTCTGAGCATCTGATGCATTTGTTCAGTGAAAAAATTACTGACAAGGAATTGTCTTGAAATGTGTAGTCGTCTCTTCTTCTGTGTTCTAAAATTTTGCTCAGACCTCTTAGATTTGGAATACACAAATTTTCTTTATAGTTTAACTTTCTATAGAGGGTTCATGAAAGGACAGACATTTACTATTAAACTAAGTATTTCTTAACTTGCTGTACAAGGTATTTCCATTTTTAGGGTATTTTACTAATAATAAATGTAAATGAGTAAATGATATTAAAATATCATATAAGAAATATTCTTATTGAATACCTCTTCTAAAAATGGAACTGACCTGATAAGGTCGGTTGTCCTGTGGTTAGCACTTGCCAAAGTTTTACAGCCTGACTTCTTTTGAAGAAAAGATGCCGATCCTGAAGGGCGAAACCTCACACTACAATGCAGACCTGCACAACCTGCTCTGCTGCTGCCAATGTGCAGATGTGGCCTTCTACCCCGAGGACCTCAGCACGGCCGTGGAGGCTCACAAGATCATCCTCTGCTCTGTCAGCCACCTCTTCATGCTGCTGTTTGGGGTAAAGAGCCCGTCTGATGCCCACGATGCCTCCATTGTGCAGCTGGCACAGAGTCTCTTTGTGGTGGAGGCGGGGGATCCCTTCCCCTTGTCCCGCCAAGGTGTCCCACCCTGTGTCCCACCAGTCAGGGTGGTGGTGAAGGATTCTGTCTTCTGCTCTTGTCTCCCAGACATCCTCCACTTCATTTATTCAGGTACCTGCTGGGAACAGATCTGGGTACTCATTTCCTATTGTCTCATGAACATGCATCACTCTAAGGAACATGGCTTTGCTCTTGTGAGATGATGTCTCACCATGTTTCCACACCTATTTTATCCCTTGTGATTACTATGCGCAATGAAAAAGGCATATCACCTATATTTAACAAAAATTAAATTAGTTGTCATTCCAGATCTAGTGGGCCTAAATTAAATTAGTCCACAGTCTAACATCAATAACATTCAAAATTTTGCCCAAAAAACTTTGGAGATTCAGTCAGTTTCAAATCCTAGACTTTTAAAATATTGTAAAATGTTGCACATTCTAAACACAGGGGGAAGAGTGCAGAGTTACCTAAGAAAAGTCAAGTCATTTTTATTCTGAGTATGGTGCAACTGAAGAGAAAATAGTGCTAAGTGGCTGGAGTGTGGAGACCTCTGATGTGTTGCATGAGTTTTGCTACCAGTAGGTACAGACTGGGACATCACCTACATAATGCCAACTATTGAAATGGCACTGATATTTTTTTAACTTTTCAGATGTTGCATAGAAATCCTCAGCAGAAGGATTTGTGGGGTTTTTTTTTCTGGAAGTAGCCAATAATGCCTGTTTATTCTTTATAAAATACTTTCAACCTGTCAGAGAATCTTTCAGCTTTCAGCTGGAGTTTGTACATCAAAGGCAGTTCTTTCCCAAATAATGACAAACATAAAGAATAGATGAAGAAGTTTTTCACTGAAAAAAATCCCTGAACAAATTTTTTTTTTTTTTGTTATTTATTGTATACAAGGATAGGGGATTAAAACTGTATTTTCAGCAGGTGATGGATAAATACAGTATTTTTAATGTATAGAAAAATGTAATAATTTGGGTTGGAAAAGACCTTTAGGATTATCAAATCCAATCACTAACCTATCACTGCCAAGCCTATCACTTAAACCATGTGCCCAGGTACCACATCTTTGAAGTGCCTCAGGAGATGGTGACCCCATCACTGCCTTGGACACCTTGTTCCAATGCAGGACACCCCTTTAGGTGAAGACATTTTTCTGATATTGAATCTAAACCTTCCCTGGTGCAACTTGAATTGTTTCCTCATGTTCTGTCACTTATTATGTGGGAGAAGACACTGTTCCCAACCTAGCTACAACCTCCTTCCAGGCAGTAGAAGAAAGTGACATGTTCACCCTGAGCCTCCTTTCCTCCAGCCTAAACATCTTTGTGAACGTCTTCATTTGTTACCATCTACTGCCTTGTGTGCACTAATTTTCCTTTTTTACTTTCCTCATGTCAGTCAAGGAGCTATGAAATGTGCAGTTGCAGGCAGATGTTTTCTTTAGGTCCCAGCTCCCAGCCTGAGGGTCATTGGCAAAAGTGCCTCTTGGGTACCTTTTGTTGCCTCAGAGAGGTGACCATGTCTCTTGAACGTGTTTGAGGTACAGTCTGAGAAGAGAACAAATAATGAGTTTTCAGCTTTTCATGACTGTAACATGGTGACCATGAGGTTATAAACACTTAACCAGTGTGGTATAGATGGGAGTTAATTGAGCTGAGGATGCTGTGTGCTGTAGGTGCTGATTCAGCCTCTTGACAGCAGAGCATCTTCAGGGCTGTGCTGAGTTGGGCTTGTCACTGAGTTTGATCTATTTCTGTCTCCTTCTTGTCCTGGGTTAGAACTGAAAGTTACCACAAAGTCCCATGGTGTCTCTGAGACTTATTCCAGCAAAGTGCATGAAGATAAACTATCTTTGTTCTTACTCTTCATTTTTCCAAGAAAGCTATGGAGACACCTCAGTGAATGTCATGGCTTTGACTGCAAAAACAAGAATAACAAGAAATTCTCCTGCAAACTTAGTGCTGGTTTTAGCTATGAAGTCTGAGAATGTAACTGCATGAAATTTTTCTAGTTCAGACACTTAGAGAACAATGCAGCCAGCAACACAGACAGAAGCTAAAAATTTTCCACGGATGTTGAAACATTAGGGATTTTTTTTTCTGAATCTCTACCTGCAATATGTAGTGACTGAACTGGGAGGAACTAATAGATTGAGTGTGAAGGCAAGTGCGATGCTATGGTCTGTTGCTACTTGGATGTGCTATAAAAAGTACCATGGAAATTTAATGTGCAAAAATTGCATCTTGCCTTTCATGAAAGCAAAGATCTGGCTGATTTATGTACAAACCCCCTATCATTTCTGCAAAATATGTTTGGTGCTGATGTCATACTTCCTCTGCCTGCTGTGGCCTGTGCCTTGCTGATTTATAATCCGTCTCCCCCTGGTTTTGTGATAGGTGCTTTCCAGTGGGAACGATTAGAAGAGGACATAAAAAAGAAGTTGAAGGATACAGATAAAACAGAACATGTCCTTGAGAAAGTTAAATGCATCCTGAAAACTCCAGGGAAGGTACATCTAACTCCCTTGGGTCACCATTAGTTACTTATATTTATGAGAAACTGTTTTGTAGGCAAGATTTTCTTGTCAGTCTTTATTTTAAAGTCACTTCGGCTTATACAGCCTGTACTTTAATGTTTTCAGTGGGTTGTTTGCAGGCATGTACACAGAGATCCTGATGTAACAAGCAGAATTAATGTAATTAGTAAAAATCTCATAAGCGGGTATTCTGAAATGATTACTTGTATTCACGGCTTTGAACATTGTCTGGCAATATGATTATGGATTGCTAATTCCCTTGTAATAGAGGCCGTCCAGGAAAGACCTGCTCCTGAACATATGCCAAAAGATGGGCTTCTGCAGTAGATCCAGAGGGGTGGTTTCTCATGTAAATGTTGTGATGTCTGTAACTCAATATATTTAATTCAGTGGAAGACCACACAAAAAATGTAATGTATATCATATTATTAAGTTAATAAAAAGTCATAATGTAGAATTAGTTTTAATATAGAATTCATTTTTACAGACATTTGCTCTTGGAGCAAATACATTCCCTGATAATAAAGAAGTTGTTCTAATGATTTCTGTTGATTTAGATGGGAAAACCTCTCAGATTCTCTTGAGAAAACACAATGTAGAGATCAAAAAGTTACTGAGCTGTTTTCAGCTTCCGACTGTTCTATCTTAGGCTTACCAGCCCTTAGTGTCTACAGCTAAAATATTTATAGGTTTGGCCTTGAAGAGCCTGAAGACTTTTAAGATAGTGAGCTGAGCTATTCTAATTTCTTTTATTCTTTTTTTTTGATACCTTCAGTGTACTCTTATTTCATTTAAGCATTTTTCATTCAAGTCCAAAAAGAAGGAATTGCGAATTTTCTTAGTAAAACTAAAAAAACTATAAATTTAAGATTTTTACTATAAATGCAACTTGAATTGAATTCAGAATTGTATAAATTCATCTGAATTTCACTTGTCACAATCTAGCAAAATTATTTTGATGTTCCTTTTGGCAGCTTTAGATTATGTTTTTAAGGTAAGAAAACCAAAACTGAAAACTAACTGGAGTATTGGGTTTTGGAGGGTTTTGACACTACCAGGTTGTTGTAAGTGGAGCATGTGCTCCAGCCTGTGAGCTCCCCCTCCCTCTGTGGAAGTAATTCCAAGGTAATAAAAAGAAATACAGAGCTTTCAGCTGCCTTGCCTCTGCACACAGCATCGCAATGGGGGGTGGATGTGTGTCCCACCCCTGCTCCGCCCAGAGCCCTCAAACCTTGGGTCTGGACAGGGAATATATGAAAAAGTTTGGACTCCAGAAACCTGACAAAGCTCAACCTGCCTGTAGGGGCTGAACGGGGGAGTTTCGTCAAAGTCAAGAATACCAAGGAGAGAGCTGAAGTGTGATTGTGGGAGACAAGAGACTCCTCAGAGCTGCTGCAGTGTAGGGAATAGGAAACTAGAAGATAAAAGGTGACTGTAGAGGAATACACATGCGAGAAGCTGTTTATTTTCCCGTATAAATGTTTCCCATAATATTTAGTTCTGTGAGCAACCACACATGACAGCACTTTATTACTAATTTATTTTTCAGCTAAACACTGTAAAGGACTGCAAGTCTCACCAGATAAAACGGCTCTATAATACTTCTCTCAGGCTTTTCTTTAACACACCTGTTCTGGCTGATGTAATCTTCAAAATACAAGGTATAGTACCACTGCTCCCTTGGCCTCCAGCCTTTATCCTTTTTCCCCTCTTCAGGAATGTCAGACATAGAGGTGATCATGTTCCATGGCATCAAAACTTAGGAAATATGAGTGCTTTGCTGTCACTGTGGAAAGCAGGAAATATCACTTTGGAGGCTCTGTAGCAATGTCCACTTCCAGCATGGTTTGTCTGGGCTGAGCCTATAGGAATTCCCTCTCCATGTCACGGCACACTGTGCCTCCCTGATCGACATTATTTTTTATTCTATTTTATTCTATTTTGGTTTACTCCATTTTATTTGGCATCATTTTGCATTATTTTGCATTATTTTATTTTATTTTATTTTATTTTATTTTATTTTATTTTATTTTATTTTATTTTATTTTATTTTATTTTATTTTATTTTATTTTATTTTATTTTATTCCTGTTCCCAGCTACACGAGCACTAGGACATACTCAAGGGCTCTGCCCAACATCAGACCTTGGAGACACATGGGCTTCACCTCTGTGCCTGTTGCCCTCAGTGAAAAGACCTGAGATGATGGTTATTGACTCCTGACCAACATCTCCCTGTCCCACCAGGCAGGTGCTGGCTGTGGAAGCACCCATCTTGTCCCCCCAGACACTGACAGGGACTGGCTTCACTGTCCTTGCCACAAGGGTTTGGTG
Organism: Polioptila caerulea; assembly: GCA_013397295.1. NCBI lineage: Eukaryota > Metazoa > Chordata > Aves > Passeriformes > Certhiidae > Polioptila > Polioptila caerulea. The sequence continues at coordinate 11,201 of VYXF01002787.1, read as the reverse complement.
TCCTGCAGATCTGGTGCCACTGACACCCACGACATTTTACTGCCTGATGTGCTGCGGTTTTTGTCTGGAAAATATGCTCGTCCTTGCAATAAAAGCTGTGGTGGGAGAAATGTGTTGCATGTTTTTGTAAGAATAAGAATGAGAGAGTTTTTAGAAGCTAACACTGTTCTCAGTTTGTCCATATTCACCCTTCATACAAAAATAGCCTTAAAAGTTAGATAGTTGTTTAATTATTTTCAGATGTAAATCTCAGGGACAAATATGAAGCATTAACTCCTCAAACATAAGCACGGAAGGACAAGCAGACTCTAGATGTTCTATTGAACACACACAAAAAAACTCCACAAAAATATATTTGAAAAGGAGAGGGAAATACTGATTTTCAGCTCAATGACATGAACATTTCACCTTAGTGTCACACTCCTGAGAGAGTCTTTGTGGGAAGCTGATGAAACCAGAACAGTATATATTTTACAGAAATAAAACTCAAATCTTTGAATGGGTTGACAAGTATTTTTAAAAAGCATGCTTATCTACTAATAAAATGTGAACTATTTTTCCTAATAATTGATAAATCTTGTAAACTTTTTCTGTAATTCATCACTCAGAATAACTGTATCAAAATTTAATAACTACTAAGAGAAATTGAAGGGTTTAATCTTAACCAGACAACAGATTTATAAGTTTTTGAGAAATTCCTTGGGTACTTAGCATTGCTTTGAGCTTTCTAGCTTACAGAAGTATGGGATTCAGGAATAATAGGAGCCTATTATGTCTATGTAAAGACACAGAAAGTAACTGAGCTTCTAAATTAGTAGATAAATGTCCATTCATGAGCACATACAAGAAATTATAGTGTGCAGCTTAGACATTTTGAAAATAGAAGTACAGTGATAGAAATTAAAAAAAAGACAAAAATGCCAGAAGGCTTCAAAGAATTACTCAAGTGCTAATGTAGAGGTTAAAGTCATAGTTAAAATCATTACTTCTTTGTAAATATATACATTATATTTATCTTGCATGTCAATTGATCTGTTTATTATAATTTTGATTAAAACATTTGCATCCAACTTTAAATGCTCATTTTGGTTTTGGTTGCTGTCCTGACTGGTAGTTGCTTGATACTTCCTTGCACACAGAACTGGACTACTCAGTCCAGCTGGACACTGCAGCCTGAATAGCCTCCAACACCCTGGGCTGTTGGCCTCTCCAGGTCTTCCAAATGCTGTAGTAAAACAAAGGAGTCGCTTGAAAATAATAGAAAGTGTATAAATATCTGGAAAAAATCATCAGTGTTTTTTTCATAAGACAACCATTCAGGAAATTCTCTTAGGCACGATATTTAATCTAGTTACATTTATACTTACTTACTGGACTTAATGGAATTTCATCTGGAAAAATTTTCTTTTCTCTGCTTTGTGTGGTTATTCTGGTGAAAATATTAATTACCAGTAGGGTTACTGGTGAACATAAATAACTCTTCATAGAATCATTCTGGTTGGAAAAGACCCTAAGATCACCAAGTCCATCTATTAACCATTTGCTTAAAAATTCATAGTACTGCATATTTATGCAATGGACTGGAGGTTCAGTTAGTGTGAACAAATTTATTCTAATTTGTCTGTTCTCTGTTGATTTAGTCTATTTCATTTTGGTTTAATTAATTTTTTGTTTGTTGATTCTGCTTTATTTTACTATTCATTATTCATCTTAACGGATATGCGGTGAGCGTGTTGTTAATTATTGTCCACTTTCAGCAATTAAATCATGTTCAGTGGAGAGAAGACCTCCTAAGAAGACATGAGCTTTAAAATGAAGATCTTTCTGTGTTAGATAAAGTCATTGAATATTTATTTTTGTCTTGCATCCTGCAGGTGCAACTGTACCAGCCCACAGGGCAGTTCTGGTGGCCCGCTGCGAGGTTATGGCAGCTATGTTTAATGGTAATTATCTAGAAGCAAAAAACATTCTGGTTCCAGTGTATGGGGTTTCCAAAGACACTTTCCTGTCCTTTCTAGAGTACCTTTACACTGACTCCTGCTGCCCAGGTAAGGAAACTGTAAAATACTGTTCTATATCTGTGACTCATTTTTCCACGGCAGGGCATTGATAGAGAGTAACGTAACAGTATCTATTTAATTGAAAAATGCCAATATTTGAATGTGCAACGTCTCAAGAAAGAATTTTTTTGTATTGTGCAATAAAAAAAGAAATTCATCCTGTACAAGTATAATAGAAGAAATATTTCTAATAAAATTATGTATTTGCTTTGTACTCACATATCAAGACTCAAAGAAGCTGCATTTTCATTTCTGATCCATTATAATATTTTGAATTTTCTTTTTACATTACAGTAATATTGCTTTTCAGTCTGGATTTTGTCTTTTATTTAAAAGTTGTCATTTCTTGAACACACATATAAAAATTGAAAGAATACCTTCTTTATACACATGGTTATCTTATGTGTATGTAAACCCAGAAAAAATATGTCAATGGGAGTGTTTGGCAAGAAAAACTGAGCTAAAATAGTCTTTATGTCTTGATCTTTATCTTTTTAATGAGAAGAAAATCTGCATACTGAATCTAAAACATGATTTAAATGCAGCTAATTTTTCCTTGATATAATGAATAAATTATGTTGTGATATGTATTCTTGCCTTTGTTTTCTTTTGAAATATTTATTCTACCTTATTCTTAGATATTCCACGTTTCTCTTTTCACTCCACCTAACATTTCCTTGTTTGTCAGTTTAAAAATGCAACTACCATGGTATATTTTAAGAAAAAAGTTTCCTCTTTTCTTGTCTTTGGACTTTTGGCTATATATTGTTGTATCGTAAAAGTGGTTTTCTGAAAGAGAACTTAGCTAAATCCATTTATTTATTATCACTTACTTTAAATAGATCAGCAGCACTTGACTCATCATCTTCAAGATCCATGATATTGACAGCAATTCTTTACAGCCATCTGCCAAAAAATTGTAAACATATTTTTCTTCTTAATTGGATAGCTTATCTGGAAAAATAAGGTGATATAGCAAACAAGAATTAATAATAATGAAAAATAAAATAAGGTGATCACACCAGTCTGATTTTGTGCTTGTTGTTAGGTATTTAAAAGATGACTTGGTTGAAAAGTAGCTTTGGTTATCTTGTCAAAAAGGTTAAATACATGTAACTTGTGTCTTCTTGGTTTTTAGCCAGTATTCTCCAAGCGATGTCTCTGCTGATCTGTGCAGAGATGTACCAAGTAATGAGGCTCCAGCATATTTGTGAACTTTACATCATCACGCAACTTCAGAGCATGCCTAGCAGGGAACTGGCTTCCACAAACCTCAGTATTGTTAGCTTGCTCAAAAAAGCCAAGGTACTTATTGTATATGTCAATGAGAATATATACGTTGACTTCAATAAGTTGGTTGCTTTTTAAGATTTTTAAAATCTTAAGAGCAATTTCTGTTCCCAAGGAAACATGTTGGTATAAAATCTGTTATTAGGGGCAACTGGTGACATAAGGCTGGCCATAAGAAATCCTTCAACCTTTAATTGCTGAATGCTCAATCACAGAATCATAGAATCGCCTCTACCATTGTAGCCAGGGCAGCCTGCTCCAGAGCTTAACAACCCTTGCCACAAGGAAATTTTTCCTCTACTATTCAACTTAAAACTCCCTGGCACAACATGAGGCCATTTTCTCTTGTTCTGTCTCTTTTTATCTGGGAGCAGAGACTGACCCCTCCCTGTTCACAACCTCCTTCCAAGGAGCTGTAAAAGAATAATAAGGTCCCCAGAGCCTCTTCTTCTTCCAGGATAAAAAGCGCCACCTCCTTCAGCCACTGCCCATAAGATTTGGGCACATATCCTCTAGTTATACCCACATCTGTGGAATTTCCTTTATGGACACACTGCAGGAATTCAGCTTAACTGCAGCTTCTTCTAGAAAAGATGTGTTTTAGGCAAGTGAATATGTACTCATTCCTCTTTTAGTAAAAAAAGAAAATTATGTGGTATGCAGGTGACAAAGGAATCCAGCTGGATAGAATATTGAGATAAATGCATAAAAGCATGAAAAGAAAAGATTAGAGGATGAAAAAAAGAGACAATAAAGGCAGGTTTGAAAAACTGAGGAGGACACTAAAAACTAGATTGCAGGATATCACCTTAATCAAATAGGATTTTCTGCAGAAAGAGAAGACCACAAAACCAACAGGCCACATTCCTTCCCTCCATTTCTCCAAACCTCTGCCTCTGTGCAGATGACAAAATTTCCAAGATTCATGATTCCTCTGGGTTTTTTTCTGCCTCTGGGAGAGGAACTTTTGTAATCTGTTCTTGGGTGTTCACCTGTTCACATATTTCCATTAAATGACTTTTCCTTCATTATCTTCCACAGTCAAAACTTTATTTAGTAAATTGCTTAACAGTAGAAACCTGAAATATTTTGACATGTGAGATGTGGTTATGTTTTAGACGTGATATCATTAAGCGTTTTTTGTCTTTTTTTCCTTCCCACAGTTTCACAATTCTGATTGCCTTTCAACTTGGCTTCTTCATTTTATTGCCACTAACTACCTTATCTTCAGTCAAAAGCCTGAATTTCAAGAACTTTCAGGTATTTTTCTATTAATTTTGAAGAGACTAATGTTCTTCTGTTTTGCTGAGATGAAAAGTGATGTTCTGGATAATACCGTTTTTGCATGAGAAAATAATTAGGGTTTCCTCAGGATATTCCAGCAGGATGCTTCACTACCCTGCTATGGGATCAGCATACAACATGACACTGCATCACTATTTTTTTGGTTCCTATTTGCATGGCCAGGTTCCCACCCATAGCTGAGTTTGCTGGAACATTTTGGTCGTTGTACGTCAACCCCTTCATGTTATCTTGATAATTTAAATCAAGGTAATGGGTCATTTTAGATACTTATTCAAGTCCTGGGGTTTTCCTTGAAGAAAATAGGATTCTTATAATACACTTCAGCAAATCTCATAAAATGAAAAAACTATGGTCCATTCAACTAAATAAATCCAGCTTCTTCCAGGGATGTGATATTTATTTTTCCAAGTATTTGTATTTGCTTCTGGTGGTGTAACTAGAAAGTTTTGCTCATTGCCTGTATGATTTTCCTTCACGCTGATGAGGGGTGCATCTCTTTGACCTGGATACATCTTTGACCCGTGACACCTCATTACATCGAGGTTCAGGACAGCAACACAGCAGTAGGCAGTGGCTCTTCAAGGGCTTTCCAAGACCTGAGAATCACAGAATCAACTGAGTGGGAAGAAAACACAAGGATCACTGAGTGCAACTCCTGGCCCTGCAGGGCACCATCCCTGAGAGTCACATCGTGAGAGTATTGTCCAAAAGCTTCATGAACTCTGTTGGGCTGGTGCTGTGACCACTGCCCTGGGGAGCCTGTTCCATTGCCCAAACACACTGGGGGAAGAACCTTTTTCTAATCCAGCCTAAACCTCCCTGACGCAACTTCAGGCCATATCCTTCAATCCTGTCACTGGTTACCACTGAGAAAACATCAGTGTCTACCCTTCTTCTTCCCCTTACAAGGAAGTTGCAGACCCCAATGAGGTCCCTCCTCAGTCTTCTCCAGGCTGAACAGACCAAGAGCCCTCAGAAGCTCCTCAAAGATCTCCTCAAGGCCTTTTACTGTCCTCCTTTGGACATCCTCTAATAGTTTAATATGATTCTTCTAATGTAGTGCCCCATCTGCCCCAGGACTTGAGGCAGTGCCATCCCAATGGAAAACAGAGCAGGATAATCCCCTCCCTTGCCTGGCTGCCGATGCTGGACCTGGTGCCTTCCACAACAGGGATGTCCCTCCTGGCTGCCAGTACACTGCTGACTCATGTTCAACTTGGCATTGACTAGGACCCCCAGATCCCTTTCCAGGGCGCTGCTCTCCAACATCTGATTCCTCAGTCTGTCCATACATCCAAGGTTTCCCTATCCCAGATGCAGAGTCCAGCACTTACCCTTTTTGAACTTTCTATGGTTGGTGATCATCCAGTCTTCTAATTCATTGAGTCCTCTCTCCTTTGAGGAATATCTCCTTCAAAGGGCCTCCCTTCCTTTGAGGATGTCAACAGCTCTTTCCAGATTTGTAGCATCTGCAGACTTGCTCAGTGTCCTTTCCAGTCCTCCATCCTGGTCATTTATGAAGATGTTGAAGAGCCCATGGCCAAGGATGGAGACCTTTGGAACCCTGCTAGTGACAGGTCACCAGAGTCTGAGTCCACCCCAGTCACTGTAACCTTTTGTGCCTGATCTGTAAGCCAGTTGCTCACCCTTCACATGATGTGCTTATTGTAGGCTGAACATTTTGTCAAGGAGGATCCTGTGAGAAACAATATCAAAATCTTCACTGACATCCAAAAACATTACATCAAGTGGCTTCCCCTGATCAACTACGTGGGTTACCTTGCCATAGAGGAAGTCAGATTTGATTAGTAAGATATTTCCCTGAAAAATGAAACCCTGCCTTATGCCCGGTTGAGTGCAGTTTGCCTGCCCTCAGGCTCCCCGGGCTGTGTGCCTCTCTGGTTGTGCCTCGGTCTGAGGCCCTCAAGGAACCATGTCTGCAAGCTGACTCTGGAATATCTGGGGATAAGGGGATACAAATGCATCTTTCTGCAAAAGCAGAGGGGATTAATCTAAAAAATATGAGTAGAAGACTCTTATATGACTTTGTCCATGATAAAAACCACATGCAATAGGAGATTACATCTTGCTGATTTCTTAGCTGCACTCCTTACTTTTTGTACTGTTTTGAGACAAACCACTGGCACAGGAATTGATATACCCTGGGTTTTGTTCTGTAGCATGGAAAAATCCTTGCATACCACATATGGCTATCCTCTAGAGATAAAGTATGCTCATCTTTAGGAATATCTCTCTGCTCCCCTTAATGAGCATTGTATCAGTTTTTTTAAAATTATTTATTACTAACTTAATAACAAGGAAACATTATCTGGTAAATCTTAAATCTGTGCTGTAGCAGAGCTCAATGCAACACAGGCAGCATTCATCTTTACTTTTCTAGCGGTAATAATATTGTCAGTGGTTTTTAATCAGTTTTAAAAGACTTTTTGCAGCCTGTGCATGTGTGCTCTATGTCTATATCTCACATTCCTTAATTTCTTTTTCTAGTGGAAGAGCGCAACTTTGTAGAGATGCGTCGATGGCCTTCAAACTTGTACCTGAAGCAGCTTGCTGATTACAGGAACTATATCCACTCTCAGAAATGTCACTGCACAGTAATGTAAAGAGACTGAATATACACGAAGTGCATCTGAATTGCAAAATTTCAGAGTGGGGGTTGTCTAGAATATAAAACTGTCAAGACTAAAACCTGATGCTGACCTCCTCTGGAAATTAAAGACAGTCTTTGTTTTGGTAACAAATCACTCTAATTTTTACCTTGAGAAATAGATGTTGAAGATTTATTTTAAGCACAAAGACTTTTTAGTCATGGGGATTAAATGTATTATAAGACAGTGCCATAACGAACATCTGTTCCCCCCTCTTATTTCCTTTTTTGCTTATTTTATTGTTTTTCATGGTTATTTGTGGCTGCTAAACTGAATATGTTGAAAATAGACTGGTTTTGTAAATCTGTGTGTAGTAGAAACATAGGAGTACAGTAGCAGTGCAGGGAAGCTTGAGAAGCCATGTCACAAGTTTTTCATATACTCCAGGATGCAAAAATTTTCTGCAGCATTTGTTAGTTCACAATATAATGGGTAGGCTTAAGAAGCATTGTAGTCGCTATCAATTTATTACTTCAGGGAAAGCCTGTAGTTCTGTTAAAATCCTATGAGTAGATATTTTAATTCCAGAGGAATGCCTATGAATCACTGTTTTCTCTAGTGCCTCCCAAATATCTAAAAATGACATATTTTTTCCTGCCTCTAAGTGGGAGAAGAAAGTTTTACAATATGAAGAACACCTTTGTTAGTGTGGTCATATTGAATTTTGTCCCATGAGGAATAAAGAGAGGGAAAACTACTTATGCTCCCAGCATATCCATATGATACTGGTGGACAGAGAAGAAAGCCAGAGGGGTCAACAGCCTTTCATGGGGTTTGAGCAAAAAAACTCACTACCAGCACCAGCCGTGGCTTTTTTGGGAAAAGTGTGTTTTATAATCATAGGTCCCCACAATAGCTGGCATAATAAATGCTAGATGTGTTGGTCATGGAGGAGATGACCCTTGCAGATTTCTGAGTGCTGCCAGGGATGTTGGTTTTTGTGGTGGGACTTTGAGCTCAAAACCTCCCCATCAGGGTCTCAGTTCAAGTTTAGTTATCATTGTGTGCTCATAAGCTACACTGTGTGAGACCTAGCTGTGGATCCTTTCTGAGATACAAGAGTATATTATGAATATACTGAACATGCCAGAATATTATGACTGGCATGATCCTCACAGATGCTATTTAACATTTTCTTGACCAAAGTAACTTGTCATGCTGCTGTCTTGTGTGTACATAGTATGTGCCAATGCCAAAATGAACCTAGGCTTTATCTGAGCATAGGTGCTTTTCTAGAAGCAAAATCTAATCAAACAACTAAATGCCTCATTATCATTCTTGTGCTTTCAATTCTACTTTTTCATTTGCCTTTGTAACTTGATATGTATGACATCAAATGTACCTGGAAACTGCACTTTTGAAAAGAAGGTAGAAAAACAAACTTCTGGAGCTGAATTTTTTTTTTCTTTTTTTTTTTAAT